>JXTC01000060.1:25161-85196 GCA_002914845.1 Trema orientale | reverse complement strand
ATTTTCATCGAAATATCATCGAAAATGCATCAAAATTGCATCGAAATTTATCAAAAATACCATTTTCATCGAAATTTTACTGAGAATACCATTTTCATCGAAATATCATCGAAAATGCATCGAAAATTCATCGAAATTGCATCGAAATTTATCAAAAATACCATTTTCATCGAAATTTTACTGAGAATATAATTTTCATCTAAATATAATCGAAAAATCATCGAAAAACATCGAAAATGTTCGCGATTTTTTGTTAAAACTTGTAAAAATTAACCTAAAAATGATTTTTTAACGCATAAATGACCTCATAACATCTCGAAATTTGATAATATGTTATTTCAAACCATACCAAGAACAAATTGGAGAAGAATGAAGAGAGAATAGAGGAAAATGATGAGTTTGACGGTAATATGAGAGACGAAAACAATATTTTTTTCTCAAATTATTTTTTCTCCTTTTTTCAGATATGAAAACGAGTTTGACGGCATGAAGGAGAAAAGATTTCGGCTTGATTAAAGAGAAGAAAGACATAATTGATTAGGGGTAAATATGACTTTTCACGTGATATATGCATATTTTACAAACTTTTATTTGGGAGAGCATACGGACCAAAATATACCTATTATGATGCATATTTTACCTAATTTCTCTACTCATACTTTAAAAGGAATTTTATAAGATGCTTTTCCTCTTTCAGACCAACTTAAGTTGCTTCTCTTTTCTTTTATAAAAACCACCACTTTGGCTAAATTAATATATAACTATCAAATAAATCAAAAAAGAGAGGTTACAAAAAATTAACTTGCAAAAAGAATAGAATTATAATGAAGATGAAGAACCTAGGTGAACAATAGAAACTCACAGCCATGAAGTGAAGAATTATTTGGGCTTAAAGAGTAAGAAGTTTCTTGGCTGGCCACATCTCACATTTTGTTGTAGATTTTGACCTTACATGAATTACTGAGGAAGACCTTACATGAATGATTGAGGAAGAGTAATTATTGCATAAAGTATCTTCTCGGGCAAAATCAGAGAGGAAAAGAAGAGGGGAACTAGACTACTACTCTGCTCTGAGAGTCATGGTAATTGAGGTAGATAGTGAAGTGGTGTTCTTTTTTTTTTTTTTTTTGGCTAAACTAATAGAGAGGGGTTTGGTTTTAATTATAATAGAGCAATTGGTACTAACTAAGCTTGTAAGTCATTCTTAAAGTGGAGGTCTTGAGTTCAAGTAGTGCTGAGGACATGCCCTGAGATAGGATTATACTAAACGGGACAAATCTTACCAGGCTGGCTGGCAGTGATGGACCTAGATGAGGTCCAGTGGGGGCAGGTGCCCCCACTCAAGTTTTTTAAATCTTTAGTATAGCCCACAATTTCTTTTACTTTCTCTAATATACCCACATTTTGCCCTCACTCAAATTGTTTCCTATATATTTATTAGTTTTGTTTCTATTATGCCTCATTTATCGTTTACATTCATTTCCTATTTACTCATTTAATTTCTTTATAAATACTTATATTTTCATTAATTCTTGTCCAAAAAAAAAAATGCCATGCAAGACTTATTACTTTCTGACAAAAATTATATATAAAATTGTTTCTTTTTTAGAGATTAGTTTTGACCTAATAATTGTATTTTATCTACTTTTATTAAGATGAACCTAGATTTCTTTATTTGTTGAGTTTTGACTGTTAATTTTTATAAACCTATTGAATCTTTTACTTATAGATATATATTATTGAGAAGTTATAGAGATATTATTCTTTTTCATGAAAATTAATATGAAAGAGAAAAATTGATTTTTGAAATCTAAAAAATTAAGCAAGATGGCAATTAATTTTTTGAATACTCCTATATACAAATGCCAAATTAAAAAAATCTAACTTCCTTATCATAATTATAGCTCCACTAGAATAAAATCATAGATCCGTTCCTATTGGCAGGCCATTGGAGGTGGTGACGGAGCCGAAACCTGACTGGCAAGCCACATGGCCCGGATCTAGGTGTTACATATATAATTATATGTTACATGTACATATATATATATATATACATTTCTATTCACATATTTATAGACTATATAATTCATGATTTAACACTTATATAATTTTCAAACTTGAAAGAGATATACATATATATACACACTTCAATAAAAGAAAAAAGATATGTTTACTCATTTGATTGAAAAAAGATATATAGCGATCTTTTTTTTTTTTTTGAATAAATTACGTGCTTATTATTACATTACAAAGTAATTATGTACATTTGAATTTAAAATAAGATTAATAAATTTACTTGCTATACACAATAGCATTTAGAAAGTAGTGCATGATTAATATTGGAAATTAAGGGTAACTACCAAGTACGACGACCTTCTTTTCTAAGTTCCAGTCTTAGTATCATCTCAAACCTTATCTGATATATATAGAATGATTTTACGCATGTTACGCCCGATCAAGTTCATTGATAATTTTTATTATCAAAAAAAAAAAAAAAGTTCATTGATAATTTGGGAAAAAAAAAATCGGAATTATAGCTCCTAGCTTGACCTTGAGCTACTTAAAAGGTCAACGACTCGCGAGGTCGAATAAATTACTGAACTTTTATATAGGGCTTGTTTGGCATGGTTTGCAAAGATTTTTTGGAGCCCAAAAGTTACTTTTGGAGGTGTTTGGATGAATTGTCAGAAAATCTTTTTTTAATTAGAAGATCTTTTTAATGAAGCATGGACCCACTAGTTTTTATAGGAAGATCTTCTGGAACTTTTATCTCAGGAAGTAAAAGTCATCCCAAACGGGCCCATAATAAAATAACATGTCAGCATTAATTTTGCCAAAACTATATTTATATATATTATTTAATGTAATTACTAATAGCTAGATTCGTATAGAGTAGTAGAATGTATAATACAACAGTATTATTAGTTTTGTTTTGTTTAGTTTAGTTTTGAAACATTAATAAAATTACAAAATATTGATGACATGGCTGATTGCCTGATTGGTTAGAGTTGGACACCTCTTTTTCACGATACAACGAAGAATCTCACGGATACGTGACAATTTAGGCAAATGACAAGTGGTCTAAATCCGTTTTTGCGTCTGCTAAGTCATCACCACGTTGCCAATGCCCATGCCCATGCCCTTTTTGAGATATCATAAAGTCCGTTATCTTATATACGTTTTTTTTTTTTTTTAATCTTTTATCTTATTAACAAAAATTAATTAATAAATAAATAAAAAGGAGCTTTTCTTTTGATTTCAGTCAATTTAATTACAGCGTTCATTCATGCTGCTGATATTATTTGATTTTGAACCATCTCGTAAAATGATGCGTTTATTAATTTTGTAACAAACAAATCATTGGTTTTTGCGATTGATGAAATGGTACTAAAGATTACTAGGAAAAGTACCCGTGGCTATAAGCACTTGATAGAGGTCAAGATTTACCACCTACTAAGCCTAGGGAGTAGGTAAAAAAAATATACATATATTAAGGTTAATTTATTCAGTTTGAGCTATTGGAATTGGCATAGGATAGATACCTAGGTTAGACATAAATGTATGTTCTACCCATGAAAAGACAAAATGAATTCACATTTGAAAGATTGAAATTGAAGAAATATGTATTATTTTTATATGATTCTGTGATCCACATATTTGAGACTAGTGCTAAAATAAAAATAAAAAATAAAAAAAAAAAGAAAAGAAAAGGAAAGGAAAGGAAAAGAAAAGAAAAGAAAGGTGATAAAGGAAGGGAAAGCCAAAGCCAATGGGGACCATATATCCAATATTTGGTTAATAAGTGAAAGAAGCGCACGCACACAAAGGTCAGGGTCAGGGTCAGGGTCAGGAACAGGTAGGGGTGTCAATTCGTTTCGTGTCGACAGGTCGGGTTCGCGTCGGGTTGAAGTCTAATATATACATAAATTATGTCAACCCGAACCTGACCTGTGACTCGTCGTGTCAGAAAACCATCAACATCAACCCGACCCGCACTTAAAACGGGTTGACACGAACCCGACCCGCACAACCCGCTTTAGTGAATAACATCCAACTCACAATCCGATTTTGACCCGTCAACCCGTTTTTGACCCGCCAACTCGCTATGACTCGTATTTTTTTACTTATATTTTCTTTTTTTAAAGCTATTATTGTCTCATTTTAAAATAAATAAATTAAGGGTAATTTATAAATATAATTTATAATTTATAATCCCAAACACTTACATTGTACAAATTAAATATATCTATAATAATAGTCATAAACAAATTAAATAAAAAATATTTTTATAATTTAATTATTTATATATTTGTTGGCGGGTCAAATTCGTATCAAACGAGTTGACCCGAACTCGTCTCATTTTTTATTCGTGTCAGGCTGATCGACCCGAACCTGACCCACACTTTTTTTCTTCAACCTTAGTCCACAAAAAATCGTGTCGTGTCGTAACCCGAATTGTCAGCCGTAGGAACAGGAGAGGAGTAGTCAGTTAGTGTTGTAGATGGGCCTAATAAGGAGGCCCAAAGAAGAAACGTCGAGTAGCGTACAGGTAAGTGGTAACAGGTGTGGAACGGAGGCATCTCATAATTATGATATCATCATCCCAGCCGGCCAAAGCCTCCCCTTCTCCTCCCCTAGGCAGGCACCTGATCTGATCAGAAAGAAAGATAAACAACCACTTTAGTTAACAAATATTACAATTAACAGAGGGGGAAGAGAGAGAGAGAGAGAGAGGAGTTGTCTTTTTCATGGGCGGGCGGGCGTGACTTAGCAGAAAGAAAGAGGCTCAAGGCTAAAACCCCCCCTCCTGTCCGCCTCTCTCTCTCTCTCTCTGTATAGTATCTATTATCTAACCCTAGAGACGCTTGGCCTTTTTAAGTGTAAAAATTCTCTTCTCTTTCTCTTTCTATTTCTATTTCTCTTATATATAATAATATGATATGATAAGATACATTTGTGATTGGATTGGATTGAATTGAATTGAATTGGGTTTGCATGCTTACGCTGGTAGAAGTAGAAGGAGAAGGAGAAGGAGAAGGAGAAGCAGTAGTAGCTTAGAAGTAGAAGTTGAGAATTGTGAATTGTGAGGTGTGGGATGGCGGCGAAGAAGAAGGCCTCGGAGGCCTTCTCGAAGAGCCTGATCGACGAGGTTCAGAAATGGGGTTGCATGAAGCAGACAGGGGTGAGCTTGAGGTACATGATGGAGTTCGGCTCCAAACCCACTCCTCGCAATTTGCTCATATCTGCTCAGTTCCTTCACAAGGAGCTCCCCATTCGAATTGCTAGGCGTGCTATTGAGCTCCAGACACTCCCTTATGGCTTGTCCCATAAGCCTGCCGTTTTGAAAGTAAATCTTTTCACATTCTCATTCTCATTCTCTTTCTCTTTCTCTTTCTTTCCAATTTTCATTTTCATTTTCTAATTCTTTTCAAGCCTTTACCTTGACACATTTCAAATTTTATATTCTCACCTTTTCTCCTTTTTACGAATCATACTTAGATACTAGATACAACATTAGTCATAGCTTCAAGCCTTTGACCCACCTATACATTCTCTTTACTTTGTTGTTACTATGATTTTACTATTTATTAAATAAATAAAAAAGGGAAAAAAAAAGAAGAAGAAAAGAATTGGTAAAGAAAGAAAGGTCATTCTGCTTGCTTGCTGGGTTCTAGGTTATTATTATTATTATTATTTTTTAATAATTTATTATACATATGGAGGAAGAGGATGATCCGTGCTGTGCTGTGCTGTGCTGTCTGGATCTGGGTCTGGGTCTTGGTCTTAGAGATTATTTATTATAGAGTTGGATTCGTTTTGGTACAGATGAGATGACAACTTTTGTGCCTCTCACTCTCACTCTCTGTCTCTACGGGACAAAGGAGATCTCTTTGTGGTGTCTTATGTCTGCTGTGGTAACCTAACTGCTACTTGATTTTGTTTTCTGTTATCTGTTTTCTTTACCAAACACCAAACATCTTTCTTTGCAACTGCAAATGTGTCTGCATATTTTTTGCTCATCAACTCAACTATGGATTGGATTTACACTTACACTTAGATTTACCATTTCACATGTTGGCTGTCAAACTTGCTACTATGTATCTTTTCATTATTTTGCTTTTTGACCAAGTTACAAAAATCCTCTTAAATTTCGAGCAAGAGATGCTTCAACGTGCCCCTCTCTCTCTGTGTTTTGTTTCTGGCTGCACTTTTCCTATGCTATTATTGTACCCTTTGTATTTCACCGGTTCTCTCTTTTCTACTGTTGTATGTCTCAAATTCTGAACCACAAGGACCAATCTTTGTTAAGGCACTTGTTTAAAAAGATCACTTTGCGCCCCAGGGGGATGACTAATTACACTCTTCTTCTTTTTCTCCTTCTTTTTAATGCTACGCATAGGTTCGAGATTGGTACTTGGATTCCTTCCGTGACCTCAGATCATTTCCTGACATCAAGGATACAAATGATGAGAGTGAGTTTACCCAAATGATCAAAGCAATAAAGGTCAGACACAACAATGTCGTCCCTATGATGGCTCTCGGAGTTCAACAATTGAAGAAAGGAATGGCTCCCAAGATCGTCTACGAGGATCTTGATGAGATTCACCAATTCCTTGATCGCTTTTACATGTCAAGAATTGGAATCCGCATGCTAATTGGTTTCTTCCTTTTTACGCTTGCCATCTTACTCTACTTTTCTGCTACTTCGTAGTTGGCACTTGGCTGCAACTTATTTAGGTCTTTTTGTGTTTGTCATTGATATAAATTTATTGTATATGCTTCTGAATTATATGTGATACTCAGGTCAGCATGTTGAGTTGCACAACCCCAATCCCCCTCCTCATTGTGTTGGTTACATACATACAAGAATGTCACCTGTGGAGGTAGCACGAAATGCTAGTGAGGACGCTCGTTCAATTTGCTTACGTGAGTATGGCAGCGCACCTGATGTTAATATCTATGGGGATCCTGATTTTACTTTCCCGTAAGTATATTCTCTTGACTATTCTCACTTGGTTGAGTCTGTTTCTTTTCAATTTTATTTAAAATCTTTTCACTTTCTCCATTTTTTTGTTTTGGAAAAAAAAAAAGAATAAAAAATTGTACTCCTTCCCTATGGGACGTAATTTCTGAAACCTGTTTGATCAATTTGAGTTAAAAAGACATATGTTTATGTTCTGTTGACTGTTTATCAGTTTCCTATTGGTGTTTGTAACAGATATGTCCCAACACATTTGCATCTTATGGTCTTTGAGTTGGTCAAGAACTCCTTGCGTGCTGTCCAAGAGCGTTTCATGGACTCGGACAAAGTTGCACCTCCCGTTAGAATAATAGTTGCTGATGGAATTGAGGATGTCACAATTAAGGTAATGTATGACTGTTATTTGAGTTTCTTGATGTGTTGACTTATATGTTTATCTAACAATCTATTACTTAATACTTACCAAGCTAATTCATAGGTTTCGGATGAAGGGGGTGGCATCCCAAGAAGTGGTCTCCCAAAAATTTTCACATATCTCTACAGCACTGCAAGAAACCCTCTGGACGAGCACTCGGATCTTGGAACGGCTGATACTGTCACGATGGCTGGATACGGATATGGACTCCCAATAAGCCGCTTATATGCTCGGTATTTTGGAGGAGATTTGCAGATCATCTCTATGGAAGGATATGGTAAGTCTGAGGATAAGTCATTTCTTTAGAGATAAAAGAAAACAGAGTCGATCTTTTGACGTGTTTTATTTACCATGCTTTACACAAGGACATGTTGTAATTAGCTTCCTCACTTGGTAAAGCACTTTGTTCTTGGAGTTCTAGAGAACAAACACCTATTGAATATTGACTACTAGGTGATGACTTGAATCTTGTCCCTTTGGACAGGGAAATGGAGCCACCCACTTGTTGCTTAATTCAACTAGCATCATTTTTGCTTTCTAAGCACCTGTCTCGAATTTACCTTCTTTGTTCATATCCACTGAAAATCTAATGCAATGGTTGTATAAATTTGTTTTGTGTCGCGTATATAAACAGGGACTGATGCGTATCTCCACCTGTCCCGCTTGGGAGATTCACAGGAACCTTTGCCATAAAGCCTAGAGTCAGCTATAAACTGAAGCTCTCCAGCAAAAAAAAAAAAGAAAAAAAGAAAAAACATTGAAAGCTCTTTCCAATTAAGTCGTAGGAAAGTTGGCCGGACTCGCAAGCGAGTTCCATATATTGTAACTGTGAAAAGGGATGATTTGCTGTCAGTCGTTTTAATTCTGTTCAAATTGGCAGCTGTATATATTCTTTATATGCTCTTCACAAGGTGTATGATGGCTTATTATATATGTACTTCTCAAGCAATGGCATCCAGGTCTTTGCGTAAGACCTTTTGATTTATTGTTCTTCTGCTTAATCTTTTCATTACCTCCTAATGTGAATATGTCCGACTTTCCTTTGGTTATTTTCATGGTTTTCATTGGTTTGAGTGTCATCATTACCATCGTAACTATTCGGTATGCAATCAAATTTAACTTTTTTCTTTTTTGACTTTGATGAGTGGGGATGGGAATTCAAACTCGGGACCTCCTTATTTTTGGAGGACGTATTGTTACAACTAGGTAGGACTACGACTAAAATTGCCAAATTTAAATTCTTATCCCAACACACAATGTTATTAAAAATGTTGTTTTAATTTTCTACTATTTGATTAATTGATAAGTTAATTATTAATTGTGTATTGAAAAATGTATAAGTAAAGTTTTTTTTTTTTTAAGGTAAAAAGAAAATTTATTATTAAAATAAACTGATTGTTACAATATGAGCAATATAATTGAAAACTTCTTAACCACAAAACAAATTATTAACATAGAAAAAACTAATCCTAACACTCATTTTTATTAACATAGAAAAAACTAATCCTAACACTCATTTGCGGGATCATGGACATTGAATTTTAAAGATATCACAAGATCTAAATCTTCCTCATTTCGAAATATAGCAACAATTCCAAATTCTATCTTTATGAACCATACAACGTTTACATTGAATTTCTTCAAAATTTGAATCCTATAAGATCCATATTTAGAAGAAAAATACAAAAGATAAAGAAAAAAAGAAACAATATTTGAATCCTATAAGATCCATATTTAGAAGAAAAATACAAAAGATAAAGAAAAAAAGAAACAAAACCTACGCAGATCTAAAATCTGGTAAGTCACGCAGATTTAGAATCTCATAGGTTAATAAGCAAAATTTATATAAATCTAGAATCTGGTAAGAGAAAACTCTATAAAAATAAATTTATGAGAACAATACTTTCACACAGATGGAAGAATTATTAACAGCAAACAATAGATTGGAGAAAACCTATTAGATAGGGTAAGATGAGATAACGACAGAAAGATTGTTAAGAAAAAATATGGAGTTTTTGAGAGAGAAAAATGGATATAGAGCCAATTTATATGCGTAATGTATAAAGCATTGGAAAGCGTAAATTTTAGTATATATATGTTCAAAATTATAAACTATGTATATCTATGCTATATTTGAGGGAGTTGGATCGTAGTCTAGAAATATTATCCAGCAAATACGAAAATGACACCATGCCCCAAATAAGTATAGTAAAATCTCGATAAATAAAATTCATTGTTCAATAATTTTGTATCCTTGGTTATTCTTGAAGGAGAATTGACAGGTACTACAATAATACCGCACAAAATTTTGATGAAAGGTCACTAATATCCAATAGACGTCCCACAAGATCTCTATGAAAAATCTATTTACAACTTTATTCAAAATTGTACTGATACCATAAATTTGGGAATCCACACCAGATAATAGTAGAACTCTTAATAGAATACTTAATTGCACGGGTTTCTATTGCTATTATTATGCTAGTCTTGATTCCTGATGTGGAGTGGTGTCGTTGGTTTGGGTTGGGTAGATTGATTGATAAACGATGACTTGTTGGTTGTCGTTTTATGATTTGAAATGAAGGGGAAAAAAAAAAAGAAAGAAAAAAAAAAAAAACAGCGTGGGGGTGTGTTGGGTGTTGTTTGGTGCAGTGAGTGGTGGCTTTGGTCCGAGGTGGCACGTAGGACGGACGCATACTCTAGGCCTACGGTAATTAATGTTAAAATGTTATTATGGTGCATAACATAACCGAACCGAACCAGAAAGCAAAGCCATTTGACTTCTTGGTTTTGTCTCTCTTTGTAAGAGTTGTTTCTTCTACGTGTGTTCCGTTGTTCGTCCTGGATTCGCTTCTTTGATTCAAATTCATTTCATGGATATTGAAATCTAGGGTTTCCCTGAGTCCTCTGCTACTCGTACATGGCTGAGCTGAAGAGATTTCTTCCCAATCAACAATTAGGTCTGCTTACCCTCTTTCTTTCTATCTATTGATTCATTGCCCCCTTTTTCTTTTGTTATTTTTAACAAATTTCTATATATATATATATGTGTGTGTGTGTGTATTATATATTGTATCATATAATATGAATATGACTCTTGTTCTTATATGCCTCTGTTTTTTGTTTTTTAGGTTTAGTCTTTAGATATGGTGAATGGATTGTGATAGTGTGTTTGTATTCATTCTATTCTATTATTGTTCTTATTATAGTCAGAATTGCCAAACATTTATGAAAACTTAAACTTGCTCTATCTTATATAAGATAACATTGAACATTCGCATTACATGTTATTTATTACTATTACAAATTTGTATTGGCAAGACCTTGAACAGATACTGCAAGAAGCACAACATCGTTGGCTCCGGCCAACTGAAATCTGTGAAATACTTCGCAACCATCACAAGTTCCAACTGACACCGGATCCACCCCTTACGCCTCCAGGTTTTGTTTTTTGTTTTTGTTCTTTGTTTAAGAATAAGAATACTAAAGAAACAGGATACAAAATGCCAACTAAGTCTTGTTTGTATTAAATTTCAGCTGGTTCTTTGTTTTTGTTTGATCGAAAAGCACTCCGCTATTTTCGTAAGGATGGTCACCGCTGGAGGAAAAAGAAAGATGGAAAAACTGTCAAAGAAGCTCACGAAAAGTTGAAGGTGTGCCCTGTTCAATCTATTATTTGTAAGTTCACCTTTTTTTTATTTATTTTGTTTTCCCTTGCTTTTCAAATCTTGTCCAGCTAGTCATTACTCTTCCCTTTTTAGGCTGGCAGTGTCGATGTTCTTCATTGTTACTATGCCCATGGAGAGGAGAACGACAGCTTCCAGCGCCGCAGTTATTGGATGCTTGACGGGTGAGTGAGTCTATCTCTATCTCTCTATTTGTAGACTATGTTCAATTTTTAGTTTTAAAAATGTGGCATCCCCTTTTATCTTTTCAAAATTCTTTAGACAATCTACTTTTTTTTTTTTAACTACTTTGTTTCCTCCATCCTTCACTTCCATTCTCCTCATGCTTATTTATTCTTTTTTCAGGCAATTAGAGCACATTGTCCTTGTGCATTACAGAGAAGTAAAAGAGGTGCCTACTTAGTGAATATCTCTGTGCTTCTATTCTTTTACATTGGGGAACTGGGAGTAACAATTAAGTCTTTAGTCTGTAGCTGACTTCTATGATATCCTGCCATCCTTTTTTATACTGGACTTTTTTGCTTCACTTTAATGCCAAACCCTAAAAATCTTGATTTTCTTTTCCTTTACCTTTTTTGTTGGTTTGTTTTCCCCTATGCATTGCAGGGGTACAAGTCTGGTGTCTCCCGTTTGCTGCCAACCCCCAGACCACTGGTTGAAAGCCCTCAAAATAGTTTTGCACAAGCAAATTCACCTGCCCCTACAGTTCAAACATCTTTTGCAACAAACCCGAACAGAGTTGAGTGGAATGGACAAACGTTATCTTCAGAATTTGAAGATGTGGATTCGGGTGACAATCCTGGAGCTACTCTCATGCAGCCTGCACTTGGTTCTATATCACATAATTCATCTCTGCTGTCACACAGTGATGCAGGTAAAATGGATGACTATGTGCTGGGTTTTATTTACACATCTTCTATTGCTAATGGCTTTGGTTGGGATCAACCATGGGGCCATTAATACTTATGTGGTATTTGCAAATCTTAAGGCTCTGTTTGGATCTCGGAATTTGCTGAGAGAAAAATATATTGAGGGAAAACAAAAGGAAAAAAGACGAGGAAAATATTGTCCTAGAATTCTATAGATTATTTTTTTGAAACTTTTGTCTTTCTCTATCTTTTTATAATTATTTGATATTCTCTGAACTTACACCAAAAATTTCTTCCAGTTTTTCCAAACATTCTTTTTCCCTCCTTTCTTTGTTACATCCAAATATGAGAAAATGAAATACCTCCAAATTTTTTTCTTTCCTCCCTAAAATCCAGGTTCTAAATGGAGCCTAAGTGTTGAGATTTGCGTTCCCCACCCTTCACGCATCCTGAATTATGCTTGTTGGCATTATTGGTTTCTTTTCTTGAATAATAAGCTTAGGGATTTTTTTTTTTTTTTTTGGTGTGTGTGTGACCAACGTGATTCTCTGCTGCATTTCAGGATTCACAGAGTTATCCAGGAACCCCCCTGGTTCGTGGTATTCGGGACCTAAACTTTATCATGCCGCTGGTTCATCTGTCTGGGCTCCAACTCATGGCTCAACCAGACATGAAGAAAGCATGCGTGGCCAGAAATGTGATGTTGAAGAACCTGGTGGAGCTGACTTTATAACTCATAAGCTTACTGGTGCTAGGTTGGATGTTGATGGTAAAGTTAGTGACATTTTTGCTTTAAGTGATAGATTGATCACGGACATGGGCATCCAGGTTGCACCATTGGCTTCAAAGAGAGATATTGAGGTATGCTTTGTCAGCTGTATATTTTGAATCCCGACACCTTGTATTCTCATTAGAATTTTGTTTTCATGATTCATTTCATCAACAAAATTATTTGAATCTCTAATGTTCCATGAGATTGAGGTTTTGGTGTAAAAATGGATGTAGTTATGCAATTTTTTGAGATAGATTCAATATAATAATTCTGTTACAGTTACCTGCTTTATTTCAATTGTTTTTCTGTTTCATGTGATAGAAGTTTCCCAAGTGGTCTACTCCGTTCTTTCAGGTGACACAGGAGCGCAATTTAAATTCCGTAGACCCCCCTTTTCATTGTTATTCTGATCCTCAGATGGTAGCAACTTTTGCTAGCAAAGTTGAGAAGAAATCTGAAGATAAAGATGTTACCCTACCTAATCATGAATCAGGAGAGCTGAAAAAATTAGACAGTTTTGGGAGATGGATGGATAAAGAAATTGGTGTTGATTGTGATGATTCCTTGATGGCTTCTGACTCTGGAAATTACTGGAATGCAATTGATGCTGAGAATGACGACAAAGAGGTTTCCAGTTTATCACACCATATGCAATTGGAAATTGATTCACTTGGGCCATCTCTTTCCCAGGAACAGCTATTTAGTATATGTGACTTTTCACCAGATTGGACTTATTCAGGTGTTGAAACAAAGGTATTTATTCAGCAGAGAGGTCTAGCATGTCTTAGGAAATGTCAAGTGCATTTAATTTGTCAACTTATTGATGCAAGAGAATTTTTTGTTTCCATCATGCATCATTTATGGTCTTTCCTGTGATTTCAGGTTTTAATAGCAGGTAGATTTTTGGGTAGCAAGAAGCATTCTGACGAGACCAAGTGGGGATGCATGTTTGGTGAGATTGAGGTTCCTGCTGAAGTTGTCATTGATAATGTCATTCGATGTAAAACTCCTTTACATGCTTCTGGACATGTTCCGTTCTACGTGACCTGCAGTAATAGATTAGCCTGCAGTGAGGTGAGGGAATTTGAATATCGGGTGAAACCTCAGGGAATTGCTGTTAATAGCGCACCAGAAGATGAATTGCGCTTACAGATACGACTAGGAAAATTGTTAAGTTTAGGCTCAGAGAGGAAGTCATTGAATTGTTCTATCCTTGATTGCGATAAATGTAAGCTTAAGGATAGCATATGTTCGAGGAAATTCAAAATTGGTCACTTGAGGTCCAGTGATATCTTGATTCAAAATTTGCTGAAGGATAGACTTTATCAGTGGCTAATTTTCAAAATTCACGAAGAAGGAAAAGGACCTCATGTCTTGGATGATGAAGGCCTAGGAGTTATCCATTTGGCAGCTGCTCTTGGTTATCAGTGGGCTATCGGCCCCATAGTTGCTGCTGGCGTTAGTCCCAATTTTAGAGATGCACGTGGAAGAACAGGGCTTCATTGGGCGTCATGTTTTGGGAGGTGAGATTGCTGTCATGCATAATCCTACCGATTATAAATGCTCTATATTATCAACGTATTCTTCTTTGGCTATGTAGTACGTCTGTGGAAGACTTACAGTTACATGAAACACGTTAGAGACAACCCCCTGTATTTTTTGAATTACACTCAATCTGGTTTCATGTTTTATGACGATTTTCATTCTACTTGATACCTTTTTTCTTTAGTATTATCTTTTTCTTTTGTCGGGTCCTCATGCTAAATCGTACAATCTTTAGGAGACAGGAAAGTCTAGCAAATTGATAGCTAGGTAGGAATTGACTCCCGGACCTCATGGCAGCAAATCACAGCCTGATTTTTCCTTCTACTTTATTATTATTATTATTATCTTTTCACAGGTAAAAAGTTGTCCCATGGTATCAGATCAACTGTGTTATGTATATCGGTGTATACGTTCTCTAGTCCAAGTTATGCACTATTTCTTGGCTAACTAGTTGACTAATTGTTGTGTCATGCATAAAGGGTAATCTATTGTTAAAAGCCTTGAACTTCCAAAATTCCTTTATGTTTCATTAGATAAAGAAACGAAAGAAATTGGGGATGTCATGCCTATCGGAGATGTTCCCCTTCCCCTTTTAGTTTTTCATGTGTAGCTAGTTGCCCTGGTTTTTATCGTTTCTTTAGGCTGTTCGGAATTCTCTTTTCTGAGTGCCTCTATTTTCAATTTATACAAGTTGGATACCTATAATAGATTGCTTCTGTCTTTTTTTCTAGAGAGGAAACAGTCGTAGCACTAGTCAGATTGGGTACTGCCCCAGGAGCCGTTGATGATCCAACTCCAGCATTTCCGGGAGGGCAAACGGCTGCTGATCTAGCTTCAAGTAGAAGGCATAAAGGGATTGCTGGATATTTGGCAGAAGCAGATCTGACAAGTCATCTTTCTTCGTTGAAAATTAATGAAAATGTAGCAGATATTTCTGGTGCTAGAATTGCTGCTGAAAGTGCAACTGAGGCTGAAGCAAAAGTTGTTACGTCAGGTTTGGGTGTTGATAACCATTCCCTTAAAGGGTCCCTAGCTGCTGTTCGGAAATCAGCTCATGCGGCTGCTCTAATTCAGGCTTCCTTTAGGAATCGTTCATTCCGTCATAGACAATTAACCAAGATAAGGGATGATGTTTCCAATGATTCAGTTGACCTTGTTGCTTTGGGTTCTTTGAACAAGGTACAGCAATCGAGTCATTTTGAGGATTACCTGCATTCTGCAGCTAAAAAGATCCAAAAGAAATATCGTGGCTGGAAAGGGAGGAAGGAATTCTTGGATATACGCAGTCGTATTGTTAAGATTCAGGTGCTTTTATTGTGTGGTTCTTTCTTGTGCTCTTTTTGCTAGTCTATGTTCTAGAGACTAGAGAGCTTGAAATTTTTTATCGCTTTAGTTTCCTCTTCATTTTCCTTTGGTATAATTTGCTGTTGTTTCTTTACGGAATGAAGATACATAAGCATCTATGCCTACGCTGTTGAAAACTGGAGTGGAGAACACTGCTTGCTTAACTTTTGTGATTTATCTTCGTCTTCTTCCTCCACTTCCCTCCCCTCTCTCTCTCTCTCTCTTCCAATAAGATGTGTTTGCCATGACTAACATGAGAGTGACGTGCAGTGTTACTTATTTTTAAAATCAAACTGGAAGTAGGTTCATGCTGATTTGAAGTTAGATATCTAATATTCTGTGATATTATTTTCAGGCTTATGTCAGAGGACATCAAGTTCGTAAGCAGTATAAAAAGCTTGTTTGGTCTGTCAGTATATTGGAAAAGGTAATACTTCGTTGGAGGCGGAAAGGAGTTGGTTTGCGGGGATTTCGGGTGGAAAAAGCAACTGAAGATGCATCACGAGATATAAAAAGAAGTGATGAATACGAATTTCTGCGTATTGGGAGGAGACAGAAGTGTGCTGCAGTAGAGAAAGCTCTTCTTAGAGTCAAGTCAATGGTTCGTCATCCTGAAGCCCGTGAACAATATATGAGGCTAGTTTCTAAATTTGAGAAGTTTGAGGTAATTTTCTTTGTTGTATCATTTTCTTTGAATATATTATGATGCGGGATATCTTATTATAATTAGGAATCTTATAATTATAATCATTATTATTATTATTAATGTTATTTAGGTTTTATTTAGTTATTAGGTTATTTTAATTTCAAGTAACTAGTTTTAATGTTTCCTAATTTTATCAGTTTCTATAATATGTCTAGTTTCCTAGTTGTGTCCAGTTGTCTATCTATAAGTAGACAGACCTTAGCTATGTAATGGTTTTTCAGACTATGATTGAATGAATGAATATTGAATTGTTAGGTTTTTCTCTGAACTCTTGTCTAAATTCTATTGCTCTTCTATCAATTCTCCTATTTTTGCCTGAGTTCTATCACCTTTTGCTCTTCAACCTATTCTCTTTCTAATTTCTATCCTATCCTACATCAATTTGGTATCAGATTCGGTTCGATTTCCTCTGCCTATCACTCCAATTTTTTCTCAGTCCTCCGTTTGCCTTAATTTCCTTTATTTTCGTCTCTTAAAAAAAAAAAAAGCTACAGTACATAAAAACGTACTGTTCAAAAAAAAAAAAAAACCGATCATTTTCTCCAAAAATTCAGCCACCACCTTCCTTTGTTTCAGCCATGACCAAACAACCAACCTCCCTGTCGACAGCTCCGACGACAACAACCGCCGCCGCCATCCATCCCTTTCGCATTGTTCAGACCTGGTTCTGAACGGATCAGCCACCTGCAACCAGATCCGACGAACCTAGCTCCCACGCCACTGATTTCTCATCTTTCCGCCGAGTTTTTTGCCGGTTTTCTTGACCCATTAAGTCACAGCACCATTCCTTCCAAGACGTCTGAATTCTTCAGCCATTACTTTGAGTTTCAGCACGTACTTTCAACATTCCAACCATTGGGTTTGACTATTCAAGCCACTAAGTTGTCGAATCTTGCTTATAAAACAGGATTTCCACCTCCAAGCCATATACACTCAGCTAGTTATTCCCAGATTCGAAGACCCACAAGTTTGATTGCTGAAATTTTGCTATTTAGCCCTTACTTGCTGAATTTTGCGTATCAGTCCCTCCTTTGTTCAAGTGTTGCTGTTTGATCCCTGTGCTTCGGAATTTTTCATTACAGCCACGTTATCCTACAATATCAATTTTTTTTTTAGGGCTGATTTTTGAAGCTTTCTACCATGAATATGAAAGAATTGGAACACTTTTTTAAGGTTGCGGAAGATGCACATAAAGAAACACATGATGAATTTGCAACAAGACAAATATCTACTGAGGATAAACTTGCTCAATTGACTGCTGTCGTTACTGACTTATCTGCCAAGATTGATAAATTGACTGACCACGTTTTACAAAGGGGTAAGACTCTGGAAAGTTACCAACCTATTGCACCTATCCCTGCGTCCATTGTTACCCATCATTCTGGCTCATCTTCCTCGCAACAAGCGTCTCCAAGCACACTACCTCAGGATGTTCAAACATCTCAGCCTGGTTTATTGCCTACGCCGGTTCAACACTCTCAAGTCAATACATCTAGTGTTACCGCTTCCATCACGACTCCTATTAGCTTTAATATTGAGTACCTCAATCCTGCTCCTACTGTTGCTCCTACTGAACTAGTCTATCGTTTTGTGGCACCACAAGGCAGATACATGGCTCCACAACAACCATAACATCGTCATCTTCCACAATACTATGACCAGCCTAGGCCTCCTCGGGCTCACAACACTGATAATTAGAAATTTTATAATTATAATCATTATTATTATTATTAATGTTATTTAGTTATTAGGTTATTTTAATTTCAAGTAACTAGTTTTAATGTTTCCTAATTTTATCAGTTTCTATAATATGTCTAGTTTCCTAGTTGTGTCCAATTGTCTATCTATAAATAGACCTTAGCTATGTAATGGTTTTTCAGACTATGATTGAATGAATGAATATTGAATTGTTAGGTTTTTCTCTGAACTCTTGTCTAAATTCTATTGCTCTTCTACCAATTCTCCTATTTCTGCCTGAGTTCTATCACCTTTTGCTCTTCAACCTATTCTCTTTCTAATTTCTATCCTATCCTACATCAATTTGGTATCAGATTCGGTTCGATTTCCTCTGCCTATCACTCCAATTTCTTCTCAGTCCTCCGTTTGCCTTAATTTCTTTTATTTTTGTCTCTAAAAAAAAAAAATACATAAAAACGTACTGTTCAAAAAAAAAAAAACCGATCATGTTCTCCAAAAATTCAGCCACCACCTTCCTTTGTTTCAGCCGTCACCAAACAACCAACCTCCCTGTCGACAGCTCCGACGACAACAACCGCCGCCGCCATCCATCCCTTTCGCATTATTAGGAAGGTGGTGGCTGAATTTTTGGAGAAGATCAGTTTTTCTTTTTTTTTTTTTAACAGTACGTTTTTTTTGACTGTAGCCTTTTTTTTTTTTGAGAGACGAAAATAAAAGAAATTAAGGCAAACAGAGGACTGAGAAAAAATTGGAGTGATAGGCAGAGGAAATCGAACCGAATCTGATACCAAATTGATGTAGGATAGGATAGAAATTAGAAAGAGAATAGGTTGAAGAGCAAAAGGTGATAGAACTCAGGCAGAAATAGGAGAATTGGTAGAAGAGCAATAGAATTTAGACAAGAGTTCAGAAAAAAACCTAACAATTCAATATTCATTCATTCAATCATAGTCTGAAAAACCATTACATAGCCAAGGTCTATTTATAGATAGACAATTGGACACAACTAGGAAACTAGACATATTATAGAAACTGATAAAATTAGGAAACATTAAAACTAGTTACTTGAAATTAAAATAACCTAATAACATTAATAATAATAATAATGATTATAATTATAATAAGATATCCCGCATCATATTATCTGTCACATACTTCCCTTTTGGATTTCCAATTTTCTGAGGTTCTTTTTGCTAAAGTTCCCATTTTCTGAGGTTCTTTTTGCTACACTATTAGAATTTTTTTTTTGGTAATTTGGGGGTACAGATAGTCGTGTAATTATGGAGTTTCTCGGCAACAACTATGAATTGGTTGTGTAGCTGGAAGTGTTTGGTCCCTTTCTTCTGGTTTTTTTTCCCCCTTTTCAGAGGGGTTATTACAAATATATTTCTGTATTTTTTTTCATTTTTTTAGATTTAACCCTATACTCTTGGAAACTACATTCCATCTCTTGAGATTTGACATAAAAATTTTAATTTCACTCATCTAGAATTTAATTTTAGATAAAAAGTTTTAATTGATGGAACTTTCACTCTCATTAGTGTTTTGAAACAAAAAATTATTTGGTAACAGTTTTTAAATGTCGTTATCAAACAATCTAACACTAAACCAAAAAAAAAAAAAAAACTTCTATTCAGCTAGAAGCTATTTGGAAATAATTTATTTTCCAATACACTTAAGGAAGAGTGTATTTTTATCAATTAAATCTTTTTTCCCCTAAAATTAGACGTTACATGGGTGAAAATGTAGTTTTCAATAGTGGGGTTGAATTTGAGAAAAGTAAAAACTGGCAGGTATATATTTGTCCCTTTCGCAGACTTTCTTGTAACATGGCATTTGGACAAAGTTTGCAAAGTTTTTTTTTTTTTTTTAACTGTTCCTTCTTGATAGTCTCTTCTTGTAAAAGAGTTTTTATTTTATTTATTTATTTAGTTATCCAAGCTAATCGATTTGTGTTTACTCTACTTTTTACATTTGACCAGATTAGTGACGATGGAAATAGTGCATCACAGAGAGTTGATACTTCACAAAATTGCGTGACAGAGGAAGTCTTGCATGTATTTTCCAATGACCAGTGAGAATTTTACATTGGTACTACTAGAGTTTGTAGCACTCTTTTAGTTGATTAGCCCTGTTAATATTCTTACCTCTAACTGATGCCTTTACATGATTTACTTGGAGGATTGTCAATTACAAATACTAGATAGGAGGAATGAGAAAATTGTACATGTTTCTTTAGTTGTATGTATCTTTCTGGAATGCAGACTCTAGTTAAATCTTAATGCCACGGGTTTATAAAGATAAGAGCAGCTGTCAGATTAAAAATTTGTACAGTGCTATGTTTTGGATGTGAGGAAAATAATTACTAGCAGAAGGTATAGATGGAATTTTAAAGATTTCTATGCATAGTTGTGTCAGTTTTATTATTATTATTATTTTTTTTAAAATGGTATTCCTTTCAAAACGATATGTTAAGCAAGAATGCGTTTGGCGCTGTGCTTTTTCGGGGACAATAATATTTTACAAGTTGGCATGTAATCTATGCTTTAACTGCTCCAAAGTACCAATGACGTGGTTTTAATGGCAATGATGAGGGCAAGTACTCATCGTCAGAGTAACGTGAAGGTTATTTACTTTGCTTTCAAGCATGTTTACTAGTTATGACTAGTCCATAACGGAGAAAAAAATAAATAGGAATTTTTTTCTTTCACATGTTCACGTACTAATTAGTTATACATGAAACGAAATTCTAATTTTTTCTATTTATTGTTTCTTATTACTTTTTTTTTTTTAATTCATTCTGATTAGTAAACATCATCTTGATTTCTAATTGAACATTGCATTCGTCTCTGTTCACCTACATATCGGTCATCAACTAATTGTCCCATGAACTTAAAACATTAAAATATGGTAAAAAGAGTATACGACCAGGCAACAATTTAAAAAGGAATGAGAGTAATTTCATATGAGTTCTGCATTTCCCAATAAGTGAAACAATTTAAAATTCGTGGTATAAAATACAATTGAAATCTCTGGACTCCAACCTCTATTTCCGTACCCCGTCTATGGAAAGCACAGCGTTTGTAATCACGAAAGGAATGTTTGCGGCCGAAGTGAACTGCTCTCAAGCAAAACCAGAGTTCCTGTTATACATTACAAGGTTATGAGAACGATCAGCAGGAGAAGGCTGCTATTTCTTTTCTCCGTGTTAAATCTCAGTTTCACTCAAGCAGCTTTTACGATACACTAACCTGTAACTTGTTCCAATGCCATGTCCTATATTTTTGTCTCGTGAAGATTTATAATACTGAGCAAGTTCACCATTTACACGAGAAAGAAGTTTTTCGGACTGTTCAAGCCTCTTTGTAAAATCAGCATCGCCTGATTTCAACTTCTTCTGCTTCATAAAATAGACCTTTTAGCATACAAGTTCGTACCTTACATAGTTCTGCAAATTGTTTATGTTGAAGCATACCTTAGGTAGCGACTTTGGCTGAGTTGGCTCTTGTGTAAATTTTGATCCAAGAAGTGCCTTCACCATGTCATCCAGCTCTGCTACCTTTTCCTTCAGATTGGTCTTGTCCCTCTATGGATAAGGGTGGGGGAAAGCTCAGAAGCAATCATTCCAAGGAAAAGAAACAAATAAATTAGGAAGCAGCTATAAAAGCATTCCCTACCTTCAGCATCTCATTCTGTGCAGAAAGCAAGCTATCCCGTTCTTGGAGTTGTTCAACAGTTATCTGGGCAGCAAGTAAATCGCCTTCCCTCTCATTTATTTCCAGTATGCAACTACATTACATCGTGAGAAAGATGAAAAAGATCACCCGGAAACCATACAATAACAAGAACATCTTAACTGGAAAAAGACACTTGATTAAATGAAATTAGAGCTTTGGTTTAACATAAAGGTCTTAAACACTGTTCAAGGCACAGCAAAGGATTACTAATGGATAGCTACTGTCACTCTGTCAGTGACAAAATACATCGGCATATAAATGTATCAAGGGCCACATTGCCAATCCACGATAAATTCAAAGGACAACCATACCAAAAGCCCAGTTTATTATGATGCTGAGGGCTATAAAGAGTAATGCTGTGTAGAGGGACACAATGGAGTTGGTTTTTAAAATAGCTAGAGAGGGATTGATGGAATGGGTCTAACCTTTCTCTTTCCGCATTTAGATCATTAATCTGCTTCCTTAAGCAGTCAAGTTCTTCCTCCTAACAAAATGACAAAATTCATATGTCGGGAGAACCAGCAAAAAAAGTACTGAATATTGAACTTTTTGTGAAAGCACCTTTTTCAGGAAGTCTTCTGTTTGCTGATTAGCATCCTCCACTAACTTCTTAATCTGGCACTGGTCTATCAAATTCTAGAATATGCCAAGCAAAATGCAGACAAGTGAGAAATGTGATTATTTGGTGTTATCCTTGAAAGTGGTAGTATTAAACTTACTGCAAAGTTACTCATGTCCAATTTGACACCAAGTAAGTCACGAATCACATCATGTGTCATGCTTTCTGCTGCTGCCAGTCTAGTATTCAGCATACACACCTGATTAAGTATGATGGAATTAGTACTCTTCTAGTGATAATGGTTGGAGTCTAGACTCTAAGTATGAGCAGTCGCACATACGCCTATATTCTGCATGGGTTTTTTCAGCACATTTCTTGACTGTGTTTGCTTATGTCAACAGATAAATTTATAAGGACAGCTTCATTACCTCTTTCTGTCGAGTAGCAGCAAGTGCCTCTAGCTCCTCAATATGGAGCCTGGCAGTTGACAATTCCTGATCCCTCTCCAAATTCATCTGCTGAACTAAACTTGCAATGCATCTGAATGGTGAGCTGGAACCCCTTGTCCTTGCTGGGGTTTTCTCTGCTTTGTACAATGTCGGAGCTGTAGACGTTGAATGTGTTAAGCTGATTGAATCTCTCTTTACTTCACGAACCATGGCCTCCAATGTCTTATACTGTTAAAAGGTTGCGAATGACAGTTCAAAACTTTAAATAGTTACGTCAACTAGAAATGTAAAGCATGTACAATCAGCTTATTATGCAAAGACACTGAAGTGATAAAAGATCAATTTCAAACCTAAAATCTATATCCAGTAATAATCGTGTCAGCCTAACCATGGGCAGTCAGACCCTCTTAAAACCAAACGGCAGCAACTGCATAACTTTTTTAGTTTCTCTTTTCTTACTACATCTAGAATATAAAATAGAATCATTTTAGCCAAACATCTCATGGTGATTCCCACGAGGTTGAGACTGCTGAAAGTGAGACTATTTGGAATATGCATTTATGTAGTTTTCTGCGTCTCCAACAAAATCCTAGAAAATAAAAAAGCAAATTTAAACCATTATTAGTACTAATACCTTTTGTTGGTATTGAGAAGCTTGGGCGTCTGCATGCAACATGAGTTCAGTGATATACTCCTTGTATTGTTTGATCTTCAAAATAGTTAACGATGGTTAAAAATAAAAGAAAATATAACATATAGAAAATAGTTGATGCTGAGAAATGTCCTATAATTCAAATTAGTATATTATGGAGAGCAAAAGTCGCATAAGAAAGTATTACCTCTTTATCTTGTTCAGCTCTTTCCTCTTCAAGAAGCTTTATTCGAGTTTGAGCCTGGTGAAGTTCCATGGATTTATTCTGTAGTTGCCTACATAACAATTCTCTCCTTAAGAAGGAAGCAGTAATTTAAATCAAGATAGCAAGGCATACTCCTCACCTAGATATTTGATTTTCAGTTTGTTCAACATTTGTGGTGTTTGAATCCACATTTTCTGTTAAGTTTTCAACAGTTAGCAATCTCTGCTTCAGAGCTTTGAGTTCCAATTCTAGCGAGTCTCTGATCAAACGATGTCTTTCCACCTCATCATCCATCTCAAACACCTAAGAGCAGAAATATATGTCTGTTACTAGTTTAAATGATAAATGTTACCATTCCACGAAAAGACCATGTCAGACAATTGATAGCGAATTATTTTTAGATTGACAAAAAATATTGTTAAAAAGCAACATGTTTCAGAAATGTGAAGTTTTCCATTCTTATATCAGAAATGATAGACATTACTGCCTTTTTTTGGTAAGAGAAGAAAAAATATGAATTTCTAGGAAAATACAGATAAGAATGAATATGACATACCTTCTTTTCGAGTACATCTATGGTAGACTCAAGCTCCTCAATAGAACGTTCTAAAATTTTAACCTCCTCTTCCTTTTGTTCAGCATATATCTTATTGGCTTCAGACACCTAAAAATTTAGCTCACTAGAAGTGAAATCTAACTGAAAGGAGTCTTTGGTAACAAAAAGAACAAAAACATGTTTGATTGAGTACCTGGCGAGCTTCAACTATTATAGCTTCTTTTTCATCAACTAACGCATAGGCAACAAAAAGAACAAAAACATGTTTGATTGAGTACCTGGCGAGCTTCAACTATTATAGCTTCTTTTTCATCAACTAACGCATAGGCCATCTCGACTTTATCATTCAAGGACAGAACTTCATCCTGAAGCTGGTCTTTTTCACTAGTGACCCTTTTCAAATTATCTTCGAATTCTCTTTCTATTGAAGAAGTCAGCAGCAGAAGCTCTTCTTCCAAACTATTAACCAACTCTTTTTGTTCTTCGAGTTGTTCTTCAACCTCTGACTTTTTGAGATAGAGGTCTTTTAGAAGCACTTTCAGCTCAGCATTTTGCTCTGAGAAAATTTCAATTGTTTCACTAGCGTGAGAAAGATTTGAATTTGATATATCTAGAGCCTCTTCGGTTTCAACAAGACGACACTCGAGTTTTTTATGGTGGACCAACATTTCTTCGAGTTGTCTTGTTTTAGTCTCTAGCTCATGTCGAACTTGGCTTAAAGAACATACGATCTTTTCAGTTTCTTCCTTGATATCCTTTTTGTTTGATGCTGATTCTTGCAACAAACTAAAATCAAAAAGCAAACCCTCTAGTAGAACTTCTTTCCGTTTCAATTCTTTCTTGAGTGCCAAATTCTCATTTATCAGATCATCATTAGATAAGCACATATCACTGCCTTCCATGTTGTTGTTTACTTCTCTTTGAACCCCTTCACCGATGGGCTTATTACTAATGACCATGACTTTATTTCCAACATTTGAACACATACTTTGCAGATTACTCACTAAGGCATTAATTTCTTGATGCATGAATGGGTGGACATCAGTTTCTACATCTAGAGACACGATTTGGTTAATAAGCCCTCCAAGATAACATTGGTATAGCACAAACATAGCAAAATCCTTCTCCATAATCTCAAAGCATATCTCTTCTAAAAATGATCTTGAGTTTCTTATGAAGTGCAGCATTTCCATTCCCATAGAAAAGACATCAGAGTATGTCGCTGTTATCTTTTCCTCGTCATTTTTCAGTTGTATACAAAATTCTTGAAGCGAAGACATTGAGCTTGCAATCTCTACCAAACTACAATGGGCTTGATCATGAAGTAATATATTCTCATTTTCTTTCACACGTATTTTAGACTTCAAATGTTCAACTTCTTTAATCAAATTTGCTCGTTCTATCATCAACTCCTCACCTGTGTGTTTCCACAAACCGGTCAATTGTTTTGCACTCTCATTTGCCTTCACCAAAGCATTTAGCATAAAATCAGCTTCCTTTATTGTAGCGTGGGCTTCCTCAAATTTGGTTAAGAATCTTCTAGCATTGTCAATTTTCTCATCATCCTCTATCTGCACATGAAGAATGTTGCAAAGTATAAGTCCTGTGACCTCTCTCCTTTGTTTATGATATAGAGGTGATGTAAAACCAATATTATATCATCCATTAGAAAATCAAGCTTGCTGATGCAATAAAAATCATATGACTAGAATAATTTGATAATAATTTTACCTTCTTAGTATTATCAGAATCTACATTAGTTTTCTCCAATGTTGACTGAAAGGATGGACTCAATTGTTTCAAATCTGCCATGCATCATGAGCTAATTAGAGCCCTTGGTTGAAAAAAACAACAATAACTATTTCAAGTATAAGTTCAGGGAAATATGTACCTTCTGGGTCAGAACAATCTCCGAAGTCCAAACCATTAGAAAGTGTGACTAACCGAATACGTAGCAGGTCAAAAGCATCAATTAGCACCTTTAGTTCCCTTTTAAGGTAAAACTCTGTTGCTTGATTAAAGATTAAATCTTTCAAAGGCACATTTGAATTTTCTGAAAGTTGATGACTAGATGGATGTGTTGGGCCTTCAGTTGTCAGCACTATTTGCTCAGTCATCTTCTTGGGTGACTTAGGCAAGCAAACACTTGAGGAAGTATCCAAACTATCTTTCGAAACAACACTTCCAACGGAAAAATCAGAGCTTGACGAAGAACAATCAGGACTCCATACATCTGCATGTACTAAATTGACATTAGTTGCAGAGCATTCAAACACATTTACTTCAGTATGAACAAAATCTTCAATAACTTTCAGCCTGAAATTTGTTTTAGTAAGTTCATCTCTTATCTGATGCAGCATCTGGAACTGATTTTCAAATTTCCGATACTTGTATGCTTCCACTGACGGTGTATCAATCGTACACAACTCAAAATTCTTGCATTTGTCTTTTAGTTCCATCATAGAATTTTCAGATTCCAGTACTTCTAACTTCATCACTTCAACTTGTGCCATAACATCTTCCACTGCAAAAGCCTTAGTGATTTCAAGATTGGCCATTTTGGCAGGAGGGTCAATACAATTTTTTTCATTTTTGTGAGTAACCTTATGATTTTCAAAGAGCCAATTTATCACAATGAAAGCAACGGTAGCAAATTTTTCTGCTTCAGTAACCTGAGCCTCCTTCACATTGAGTTTTTTCTCTAACAACCTAACCATGTTGATCTTATCATTCAACAACATCCCAACGTGCTCTTTGGAGATTTCATCATTATCTAAATGTGGAAGTTCAGTTAAAGCCATTGTTACTCCTTTCAAGGAACTTAACTTTTGCGCCATATCAATTAGTGTGTTTTGTGCATTTTCCAAGCTCTTCCTTAGTTGAAGAATTGTTTCTTCCTTCTCAATGTAAATTTTGGCAGCTCTCTGTACATGTTCACTAATCCAAACATTAGCTGGGGGGAATGAACAAGCAATACTTTCTATGTGGTTTGAGACATTTTTGAGGGATCTAGAACCATCTACAAGGAAGCCTGTTAGCTCTAAGGTTGCCTTTTCCCACTCTGTATTTAATGCCTTTACTTCTTCCTCTTTACTTGCAATAATGTTTCTCAGCTTTGTATTTTCTTCAGTCAAGAAATATAGTTTCTCATCAAGTTTGCATTGAACTGCATCAACCTCTTCTTGTAACCGAAGAATTGTTCTAGCTGTCTCCATCTCGACTTGTTCACGAACTAGTTCAGCCTTTTGTTGGCAAGAAAACTGCAAGGCCTGCTCCTCTTGAAAATGGCTATTTAGTAGCCTAACTTCTTCAAGGTCTTTAGTCATTCTGTCCAACTTGGCTTGAAAGACCGTTCTTCCAGTTTCTTTCTTGCTTTCTGCCACCAGGCCATTGTTTGTGCTATCTAAATCACCAAGTCCTGAGAACTCATTTTCAAGTGTTAGCACAAATTGTCCCTCTATCTTGTCATTTTTGCTAACACTCTCCATGTATCTACAACTTTCATCATGTGGATATTGTCGCTCAATGATTAAACATACTTGATCTGACTCCAATGGTGTAGCATTCATCAACTCTTTTTCAATAACATTAGAAAACATAATGGGAGCATCATCCACGTCCTTATCCATATGATTTTGCAAAGCCTCGTCATTTGTCTGGACATAAGAAGCCATATCATTTACGTCATTTTGCATAGATAAGCTCTTAACATGTGAAAGAGGAAATTAACACTCACTCAATTCTATTAAATATATGTATAAAAAACACAGATAACAAATGAAGCAGCAGGACATTTCATTTCTAGTTTGCAAAGAAACTAAACTAAAAAATGTCCCCTATAACAACTCTTGGCTAAAATATACATCGAGTTCGAAAGTATATGCAGTTTAGAACATATTAGTGCACTTTAATTACTAACAATGACTAAAATATCAGTAAGGACTCCCTCCATGATAACTTCTTGTCATGGCATAGCTTATAACGTAATGATGCACTTTGAATACTAAAAAAGAAAATAAGATCTCAGTTGAAGTATTGTCTTCTAATCCATGAATCTTTAGTCATTTTGGGTAAAACGGAGTTGTGATATTTTTATCGAGGAAACCTCGCAGTATGTACAAAGGCTCGGCCATCTTGGCTTCACCTTCTTTGATGGTTTGCAAATTATCCTTACAAAATCAGAGGCAGCTTGATTGCAATTCAGATTCTTTCTCAGTTCTGTTCGTAGTTCTTTGAACTCTCTGCAGGAATAAACCATACATATGGTAAAATGAGTTAAACCAAATTAATCAATTGTAATTGTAGGCAGATGATAGCTGCCCATAGACTGATGTCATTATTATTTATCGGAATTAAAACAGTGGTTTGTATCACTTTTATAAGGAAAAAGCACCTAATCAATTTGGAATTCATAATCCTGCAGTCTTCTAATTCCTTTGTTGTGTCCTTACCCTGCATTATTGAATAACAACAACTGTAAACCTCTAAAATTGTAACATATAACTACCAAACCAATAGAGCAGTTCTTTTTTAACCTGATTTTCAGTAAATGAGGAAAATGGAAATTTTCCTTCTAGAATATCCAGAACCTGCATATTGAAAATGCTTCAGATTTAAATATAAGACTAGGAGAATGAAAAAGAAAATGACCTGATTGCGTAAATTTGACACTTCAGCTAATAATATTTCTCTCTCTCCATGTTCATAAAAGTTTTGGAACCTGACATGAATGATGCAAATTGAAAGTCACTAGCATCCCAAAGGAATAAATAGCACTATATATAGCATAAGTAGACTAATAGAAATTACTTTTGTAGTTGCTCTCGAAGTCTATTATTCTCTACAGCATATTGGGTTAATTCTGGATTTCTATCCATTCCTGCTCGAAGCAGCTGAATCTCTTCAATTAGAACCTTATTTTCTTGCACAAGATAGTTCTCAGCAGACAACGTTCCATTTGTCAACAATTCAAGTCGCTTAATTTCTTCTTCACGAAACCTTAGCATCATTTTACTACGCTGAGCATCCTCTTCTCTTTCCTGTGCCTACGAAAATGCAATAGCAATAAATTAAACCCAGAAAGACTAACTATTTTCACAATTCTGCATAGCAAAACACTGTAACGTGCAGAGTGATTCAAGAACTTTCAAAAGTAAGAATATAGAATCCCTTATCATGAGATACGTACCAAACATCTCATTTGTTCTAGTTCATCCTCTAACTTTTGCATTGCAGTCTCTGACAATTTTTCTCTCCTTAAAGCACCAAATAAAGAAGCTTCCAAACACTTTATCTGCTAATTAAGTGTTAGTGCTAATACTAAATGTGTTTACAGTTCATTAGATCGAACTTTGTGAAGGAAATAATATAACGTGAAAAGTAATGTTACATTGCTTTCAACAGGACCAATCATTTGATTTTCAATTTCCGTTGCGTTCCCCAGAGAATTATGTTCCTCAGTCAAGTCACATCTAGATTCTTGAGAACTTGGCATACAACTTGGTAAAGATCTCGGAATGTAGCTATGCTTCATTAGAAAGGACAACTGCCCCTATTAAAGTTTGACAAATGCCTTAGTTCCAATCTAGTACATATGAAACATAAAATTCTCACAAACATGCAACTGCATACATACCTTTAACTGTTCGATCTGCCGCTGAAGGGCATTTATGTCACCTGAAGCGTCTTCATTCACTTTAGCCTAGAGGGAAAAAAGAGTGAAAGAGAGTGAAAATGACAAATAATATGTTCTTTTCCATGACTGTGTATGTATGTGCTATTTCACATAGTAGTTACATTGTTCTGAATAAGTTTGGCACGCTGGGCGAACTTCAGAGTGCTGAGTGTTTCATTAGCCGAACTGCATGAAAAGCAAAAGTCACTTGCTGTTAAAGAAAAAATTTATGGCGGAACAGTTAAATAATATAGAGGTTCCAGTAAAGAATCAATGCACACCAGATAGATGGGCTGACATTTGCAATAATAGTTGTTTTTGAGTTTCCACCAAGAGAGTCCTACATCCATTGAAATTACTTTATTTTGAGCCACCAATTTGAAAGAGTACACAATAAATATGATCATGTCATGTTGCGAGCTTTTAGCTTCTTACCTGAAGAAGAAATGTAAGTCTTGAATCTCTGTAGGGAACATGTCTATGTTTCCCATGTGCTAAATCCACCAAAGACATTATCACCAAGCTAAAAGCACCAAAAAAAATAAAAATAAAACAAAACAAGAAAACTAATCAGAACACCAACTCAAATAGCATTAGCATGCACCTTTTGGAATTATTTCTATTTTCAGAAAAACTCTAGCAGGACGACATTTATTTATTTTTAAAGCAAAAAAAAAAATCCTTTCAGGGTAAAAGGAAATGAAAATCTCCAAGATACAATCAGCTACAATTACCTTTTTAAACTTGTGTCTGTAGTAGAGTGCTACTAAGTAGGATTAAAGGAGTTAAAATAAACTATAACTGAATAACCATACGTAAATGTTTGTCAAACTGAGCAACCCATGCCTAAGACTGGTAATTTGTTGACCATTACCTTCTTTTACAAAGAAACAAGAATGACTTCTACAAGGATGATTTTTTCATTCCTCTCAAAAAAAAAAGAAAGGATATTTTTTCATATTTCGCTTGTAAAACTTGTTAGAGTTGTTTGCGAGGAACGTCAAGCAGTCTCATAAAAGACTATTTTGAATCAATGCGCCTCCAGGAGGGAATATTATTAAAAGAAGAAGAAAACAATTACATCAACAATTAAGCAAAGCTATAGAAGTCTCACAGAAGAATTATCCCGTTCCTTGTAATAAGTAATGACACTGAGACAGAGTCATCAATTTATCATCAACAAGGGAACTAATAAAGAGTGGCCTGTGAAATCCACCAAGTATGATCTCCACAGCATAGTTTGAGCGCAACTGACTCTATGGAGGAAGCAGCATGGAGGACTGTTTCTTCATATTTAGTTTCAAAAAATGACGTTTCCACAGAGAGTAAGTGATGCAAAGGGAAAAAGAAGAAAATGATTTGAACGTTTCATTAAATTGGTGATCCAAACAAGAATTTTTGAACAAAGAAATGACAACACATTTCGAAGGCTTAATGTGTATTACGCACTAAAAGACTACGTTAAAGGCATGACAAAAGAAACAAAATTAAAGAAATTAATGTTCTCATGAGATACTTATTTGTGTTGACAGCATACAGAATGAAACTTATATTTACCCAAGGGTTGATAGAGATTTATTTATATTTGCGGCTTCCTTTAAACGATCTCCTTCTGCACCAGAGCTTTTCTGCCTAAATCAACAAGGTGTCGGGGTTAAAAGTCATGAAAAAAAAATAATAATAATAATAAAAAGATTTTTCTTTCTTTTGAAGCGACAAAAAAAAAGGTAAAAATAATAGAGAAGTACTTTACCTCTCAGAACCAGCTAGATCTACTAAATTCAACCTTGCAAATCTAAAATGGGTCATAGAATCCTTCCCCCAGCGGCTTTCAATGGTACAAGTGAAAACAGTATGGGATCGGCTGCTCTCACTGTTCATATGTGTTGCTGCCACCTTTCTGTTTGCAGCACCCTAAACAAAAGTTAAAAAAAACACTTGTACATTCAATTTGTAATTTGTAGTAAGTAGTGGATGAATAGAATTTCAGCGTAAGATCACACCTGCAACAAAAGCTTGACCACATCATTTACGTTCCTGGCATTGTACTCTGTAAGGTTTTCGACATACACACCTTTCTTCAAGTCTTCTCTGAGCTACAAAAGGAATCACGAGTTACTTTTATTCGACAGAGACTAGAAAGTGTGAACAATAATAGGTATAATGAAAAAGAAAAGGCATTAATTACTTGCAAATTAGTAGAGGAAGGCTCCAAGAGATCAGTTATTTGCTCGTTGTATATTTCGAGAAAGGAACATTTACAGGTATACTTCAACTGTTGATCTCTTCTGGTTTGTTCCTCCTACAGTGGTGGAATCTAGGGTGTAAGACATGTGGAATAGGAAGACCAGACAGTCAGAAAGGTGAATATGTTGGGTTACCGTGACAATCCTTTTAAACAAGTATTCAAAAATACGGGGAGTTAGGCCACAGTGTTGGTTGATGAGCTTTCCTTCAATCTCATTTATCTCTCCCATCATGGTGTAGGTTTTGCCGCTGCCAGTCTGCAAATTTAAGTTAATAACTTAAAAGAATGAAGGTAAATGGTAAATGGTAAATGGTAAATGGTGTAGTGTTTGTTGAGGAGGTCGTGGGAAGTGGGAAGACATACCTGACCGTAAGCGAACATACAACTATTGTAACCAGACAAGCAATTCTCGACCATAGGCAGGCCAGCAACCCGGAAGAGGTTTTCCTAGATTAGATAATTAAAACATGAATGAGAAAATGGAAATGGAAATTATATGATTAATTTTAAGAATTAAGAGCATAGATAGATTAGATAGATAGGTGTACCTGTGATATTGAGTGGGATGCAACATGATCAAAGGTAAATCTGGTTTCAGGATGACCAAGCCAGACCAAAGAGTGGGGGGATTCCTGCCTCAAACAGCGAGCGTGGCCTTGGCCTTGGCCTTGAGAAACTCTCTCCATCGAACTCAGAGGTCGAATTCGAATAAGAACCTGTATGTATGTATGTATGTACGTATGTATGTATGTATGAGTTGAGACCAAAATGTATTATATGTACATACATATATACCATATATGAAAGCAAAGGTTAAGGTACCTACCTGCACATTGTGATCGGCCCAGAAAGATGAATCTTGTTGGAGGTCAAAATGCGGCAATTCAAATTCAATTTCAGCAGATGATGATGATTGGGTAGAGACAGAGTGCGTTATTTTACTCCCATGCCTGGAGGCTGAGGCTGAGGCTGAGGGAGTGTTCTGAGTCTGAGTCTGAGTGTGAGTCTTGGGTCCACGGGCGGCCGAGGCCCTCGGGGGTGTGGCAATGGCAATGCAATTAGCATAATCGTCGAGCTTTCTATCCGAAAAGGAATGTCGACGGGAGTGGGAATGGAACTGAGCTGGATCGGCTACGGTGTTGAGAGGCCTTCGAAGCGGCGGATAATGGATGGGATTGGGATTGGGATTGGGATTCACCGGCTCCTCCTCCTCCATCTCATTCTCCTTCGCTTCCCAAGTCGAAACGTTTCGACCTGAGAATCGCAATCGCAAATTAGAGCTTTCTTTGGTCATGATGCTGATGCTTACAAAGATAAAATGAGGCTGAGGCCTGAGGCTTTACTGCTTTAGCTCAGCCCCCGCCCCTTTTCAATTTGAACTTGAAATCTCATTCTCTCTCTGCATTAGACGCTCTCCCTCTCCGCTTTCCTTTCCTTTCCTTTCCTTTTAATTTACTTATTTAATTTAAAAAACTGAAAGTGACATCCCTCCCTCCCTCCCTATGGCCCGTCTCATTTTTACTGCAAATGTGGGCCTCTGCAGCCCAATAAGTGTTCACTTACTGGGCCCTCTGCAGCTCTGCCACTGGTGGACACAACGGTGGATAATTAAAAAAACAAAACAAAACAAAACAAAAACCTTGAAGTAGAGATTAAAGTTGTCATTAATAGTTTAATATACGAGACTTATTTGAATGATTGGGCGTTTGAATACATACACATTTTTGAATTAAAGCCTCTGCTTACAACTCAAACTACAAATAAACTGTAATAACTTACCCTAGTGTCACTAACACCTGCTTTTGCTTCACTTTTTGCCTTTCACTTCCTAATTTTGGACAGGACCTACTAATTTCCCAAGCTCAGCCTCAACACTCAATCTTTATAATCCAACCATGTCTGAACCGGCTTTACTACTCTCAAGTCTCAACTTTTGAGAAGTTTTCATTTTAGTCCGTAACGACTTCATTGATTTACTATGCTCAGACGATAAAATAGCCTTTCAACCTAAAACATTAATTCAATTAAATTAACTTCACCTTCTTCTTCTTCTTCTTTTTTAATTTTTAATTTTTTTTTTTTGGTGGAGAAACAAACTTCAGCTTAAACAACACTAGCTTAATTACACTAACGACTTCAAATTAAAGTGGATACTGTGCCAAAGCCAAATGAACACATTTCACATTTTATGTCAGTTTCACTATGTTTGGTATCAAGGAAAAAGAATATATTATATATCTTTTTCCTCTTTCTAAGTGGATTTAATATTTTTAAAAATTAGATTAGGTATACGACTCAAAAATAGAATAGTTTTTGTTTTTTCTTTTCAAAATGTAATTACTCTATGATTAATTATAAATTTTTAGTATACAAATAAGGACATCATTGAAACCTTAATTCTCCAGTGGGAATAACTTGGAAAAAAACTACATATTCAAATCTTTCAAAGTACTGTGTATACCTCCAATTGAAACCCCAACCTAACCCTTGAAACCCTAAACTCTAACCCCTGAACCTTCTATGATTTTACCTTCAATCTATTCACCCCTAAATCGAATATAATAGATGAAAAGTAGCACTTAATTCAATATTTGAAACCCCTAAACCCGTTTAAAGAAAATGCTCTAAACCAACGAAACATGACACATAACTCCAGAAATCGTTAACTACTAAACGATCAATTCCATGTTTGAAAAGAATTTAGTACAATTCTCAAATAAATAGAAAGTGCTCTTTAAACCATAAAGTACCTTTATAATCTCAACCCTCAACCTTTTAGCAAAATACTACACCTTCAGTCAAAACTATAACCCTGAATATCCAAAATTCTAACCCCTAAACCTTATATGCTTTTCCTACTTTTTTACCGTCCTAAATCCATATAAAATAAGACTTTATTCTGATTCGGAACCCCTAAATTCGTTTTTAAAAGAATTGTTCTATTACTGACCATCAACGGACACATTCCATATTTGAAAAAAATTAAGAACAATTCCACAATAAATAGAAAAATTATAATCTTTAAACATAAGACCCACTCTAACAAAACCTTATAACATTTTAGGTTGGTTCAATGGAATGGGTCCTAGAATGGAAAGGTCATTCCAACAAAAAATCATTGTTTAGTTTCACGTTAGGCTAAGGAATTCTTATTCCATAGTAATCTTAATTCCATCAAATAATGAAATTGTAATTCCACCAAAAAAAAACTATGAAGTTATGATTCAATATTTTTGTCAATCTTTTTAAAACCTCAATTTCTATTTTTGCCCGATTAAGATATCTTAAAATAAGAATATTTTGATCAATATACTACTTATTCCATTTTATTCCACTAAGTCAACTAAATAATAGAATAAAATTCTTATTCTCATTCTAATTCCATTTAATTCCAACCAAACATAATCTTAACTTAATACTACTGCTACTCCAAACCCCGACTCCTTACCCATGACCCTAAACTATACTTGTATACTTTTCCTTCTTTCCTTCCCCACTAAAACCCATGAAATATGAAAACTAACACTTTATTCAGTACTCAAGACCCCTAAACTCGTTTCGATAAAATGCCTTAAACCAATGCACCCTATCGCTTAACCCCTAAACCAAATTCTATGTTTGTAAACAACTATGTACAATTATGTAGTAAATAGAAAAAAATATTCTTTAAACCACTAAACCCTTTCTAAAAATTTAAATTCTCTCAAACCAAAATAGAAAAGTTCAATCTACCCGTCCTACAAAACCAGTCATGGTACCAAAGTTCTGAATATTTTGCCAACTACGGCCACTATCTTTATTATCTTAATATTTTTCAAGTTGTTTTATTTAATTCTCCTTGAAACAAAAAATTGCTTTCTTTAATATTAGTCACAAAATGTCTCCCTGCACCTGTAGTTTGTCAATTGGGTTAAAATTATATGCGTTTTCTGATGGGGGTTAAAGCTTGACTATTATATGCATTTAACTTGTTTATATTTTGAAATTTGCTAATACCATAAAAAGAAGAAAATCAAGAGTAGGGGAAACGCAGTGGATAGAATGATACGGCCATAGGACAAATTCATGAGGTGGTGAGCTCAGATCGTTTCCTGAAATGAAAGATATCGTTACAAACATGGGAATCCAAGGAGATGGTGTTTTAGAACTCATCAAGTTATTGATGGTTCCCTGACAAATTGGAAAAAAAAAAAGAAAAAGAAAAAACATCCATGATCATCCATCTACTACACTGGAGGGGAAAAGGGCTCCCAGAATCAGAAGAAATGTAGCCTGATATAGTACCCGATACCAGGAATTACTAGTACGTCTGTATCCTTGGGCAAAAACACTGCCTGCCCCTGGTGAAAGAACCCCCACCCCCCCAAAAAATTAAAAAAAAAAAGAAAGAAAAAGAAACAGAGTTAGCAACATATAGCTATACATATATATATATATATATATATATATATATATATATATATATATCCAATATCCATGCTTCGAGGTGAGTTGAGTAAATGGTTTGGAGTCTAGTCTAGTCGTATTTATTTTGGTATGTGCGTACCGCATTGTCTTGTGGAATTTGAGGAAGCAGAGCAGAGACAGAGCCTTCCCTCAGTCTCGGTGTCAAAGCCGCAGGTGCCACCCGATTGTGCGCATCTCTGGCATCCAGCTTCAGGGAGCGTGTAAGTGAGCTTGATACCGTAGACCCAGTCCAAAGGAGCTATGCCTCTCAAACCATCCGTGTTCACCACAGTGGTGTAATGTGTGCAGTCCAGAATGTTCATGCTCATGAACTTGACTGTGTCGTATCCCGTGAAGCAACAGGGTGGGGAAGAGTTGGTTAAGAAATGGAAGACCCGGAAGGCATTGCAGGCGCCGTAAAGCTCGTCGCACGAGTGGCCGGAGAAGTTGAAGCAGAGATAACTGTAGTGGTTGAGCACGGGGGAGTCGATGGAGCAATTGAGAAGTGCAAAGACGGTGTCAGAGGTGGGAGGTATTATGGCGGATTGAATATCCGTCATCTTGAAGTCGTGGTGAGGCTGCAGAATGGAGCAGGTGGACATGGCGGGGTCGTATACCACCATTGTTTGCTTGTCGTAGTCGATGGATTCCACCTTGTAGTTGCCAGAAGGGGTCAGGAAGAACAATTCAGTGCTGCAGTTGAGCATGTGCCGGAACTGTGGCGCCCCGCAACCGTCGTCCACGCCGAACGGGTACTTTATGGCAATGTTGCCGCAGGAGGTGCGGCAAGTGGATACTAGTGCGACGGCTCCAGGGAGAAGTTGGAGACCTAGTAGTAGTACTTGTAGTACTAGTGACACCATGATAAGCTTCACCACTGGCACCGCAGCTTCTTTGTGACAAACTGCTCGGTATATCATCATCTTCATCATGGTAGAATATGCCAGAATTAATACACCAGTATACAGCTAGTAGAGGAGCTTCTTGTTTTTTTTTTTCTTCCCTCTGTTAGCACAGAGTAGTCAGTCACAAACACAGCAAAATGAATCACTGGATGGTGATTGCCTTGGTGATTGCAAAAGGAACAAAAAAGTCGATAGAGCGGAAATTACTCCTCCTTTTACGACTTATATACTCTCTCTTTTTTCAAAGAACGTTACACTGGCTTTCATAATTTCTAGTGGGATCCACAGGTTGACAATTTGTCTATAAATTAGTCAGTAATACTCATACACACTGAGCGGCAGCTATGTGTGACCCTGTGTTTGTGGTTTTTCTGATCTTGACAAGGCGTTACTGTGTTGATGCATAGCACACCGAACGCGGCGTATACAATTAGTATGAGACTTGTACATAAATCACCCTTGAAGTTGAAGGGCTTGCCATCCCATTAGCTGTCTCCCATGAAGGCAAATTAGCACGTCTTTTGATACACGGCCTGGGACCTTTTTTCTCTCTTTTTTTTTTTTTCCCTAAAAAAAAAACTAAATTCAATTTATTTATTTTTTTAAGCACAGCTAATTGGTCCACTGTACGCTTGTATGCCAGGGCCTACCAGAGTAGCATTATAGACCATCAAGGCGTGGTTAAAAAACTGCATTCTGTAATGAAAAACCCGTATCCCGTACTTTTCTTTTCCTTTACTTGTCTTTCGGTTCAGTAAGCCAATAGAAACAACAGATGGGACAAGATAAATTGACCAAGGGCGTTTTATATTAAAACCATCAGGGCCATCACACACACGTATATATATTCACAAATAGAAATTACTGAAGCCATCGTTCCTGATCAATTGTACAACGCCATACAATTTTATTATTATTACCATTCTACCTATTGTGTAGCTGTGCCATAGTTATAACATTTTTTAGTTAATGGAACATTTCTAAAAGAAAGAGAAAATTGAGTGGGGCTCAAAGCCCCCACCCCACTGCTTTCAACGTGCATGCCTCCGTCCACTGGAGCATATGTATATATATATAAGTATACATAGTGCATACGTATACAGAAAATTAATACCGCGAAGTATTCTAGGAATAACATTAATTAAACAAAGCTAGAGGAGCGCGCGCCCACAGCGTAGTAGTAGTAGTGACTAATGTTAGACGTTTGTAAAGCGCAGATAATCCTTATTGGAAGGGAGGTCTAGGGTTTTGAAGCCCCCAGGGAACATGTTCTTTGCGTCCTCAGTGGAGACGCTGGGAGAAATGACAACAGGATCCCCCGGTTTCCAGTTGGCCGGGGTGGCAACCTTGTGCTTTGCAGCCTTGTGAAGCGAGTCCAGAACCCGCACCACCTCGTCCATGTTCCGTCCTGTGCTGGCTGGGTACAGGAAGCTCAGCTTCACCTTCTTATCGGGACCAACGATATGAAGTGCTCGAGATGGAAGTGGGTTTCCTGAGGAGTCCTTCTCCTCAGGGTCCACCATGTTCAGTTGTTTGATCAGCTCTCTCTTGGGATCTGCAATGATGGGGAAGCTCACTTTGGCACCAGGCTGCGCAGCATAATCACATTAATATTACATGTCATATAATTTAGATAAATAAACCAACATTAATAATCGTCTTTTATATATGTATTTAATTATAAATAAATGGATCAAGACTACTACTACTCACAGTGTAAGCTTCAATGTCCTTGATCCACTCGAGGTGAGACTCCACGTCATCGCAGGACAGACCCACAAGCTTCAATCCTCTGTTAGCAAATTCCTGAGCACAGGCAGCCATCTTGCCCAGCTCCGTAGTACATACGGGCGTGAAATCACCTACAGATAATTGATTGTAACAATATATGTGTATATATATATATATATATATATATATAACAATAATATGCATGCATTCAAAAAAAGAAAGAAAGAAATGATCGATGATATATATTAATGGACAATGGTGGCACTGACCATGCAGGAAGTACCATACGTACGTACCAGGATGAGAGAAAATAATGGCCCAGCTATCGCCGATGTAGTCGTGGAGAGTGATTTTGCCGTGGGTGCTTTGGGCTTCAAGGTTGGGGATAGTGTCTCCGAGGGTGAGGCCTGCCATCGTCAAACATTCACTAGTCTACAGACTTATTATTTGAGACTTAAGATTGAGACTTGAATTACAGGGGATAAAAATGTATTGTGATGTATATAAAGAATGGAAGGTGTGGTGCATGAAGGGCACGTGGCATGCGGCGTGGCTTTGGCTTTTGTTCTCCATTTGCGAAACTGAACGCCCTTCTTCCGCGTGTACGTACACTCTTCCTATATATAATTTAAGAGCAATGTTATGGGGCACCAGTGGTGGTGCCCAGCACCACAGTGACATATTTGTTTGTCACTGGATGATTTAATTAATAAATTGGGTCCCATATGGGTCTCACTTAAATTATAATTATGATTAGTCAGTGACAGACTGACACATCACTGTGGTACTGGGCACCACTGGTGCCCTATAGCATTATTCAATTTAAATATAGCACCCAGGCTCAAAGACAACTGATTTTGTCTTGTATTTATTTAAAATAAGTAATCTATGGATCACACCGTGGCACCAAGGGGATGTAGCTCAAACGGTAGAGCGCTCGCTTTGCATGCGAGAGGTACGGGGTTCGATACCCCGCATCTCCACTAAAATTTTTTTCTCTAGTCCATTTTTCCCCCTAAATTAATTAAAAATAAACGGTTTTTAAGAAAAATAATGCTGGGTTCCAAAATTTGTACCAAATAGCACGTATTGGTATTAAAAATCTATCTATCCATCTATATTAAAGCTGAAGCTCAAAACTCTGATAATTTCTTTGATCACCATTTTATTTTAAAATTTTTAAAAAAATTCTAATTTTTTCATGATATGATTGGTCTTATCATTATTTTTCTTTACTATGATTGATTGTAATATATACATGTATTATGTAATATTGTATTTAATTTAATATTAATGATATCTTATAATAAATTTAGTTCATCGAATCGAACAAATGATTGTACTACATTCGTCTCATCAAAATAAATATAGAGAGAGATAAAAACATAATTTAATGTTTTATAAAATATTATATTTAATTTAAGGGCGCGTCTACAGTAGGGGCGCCCCTACGTAGGGCCCTGTCTATTCACCATTGGATGAGAATCTGTATATAAATAGATTCTCCACAGATTCCCGTTATTCCCCACAGATTCCCATCCAACGATAATTAAGGCATGACCCTACGTAGGGACGCCCCTACCGTAGCCATCCCCTTAATTTAATATTAATGATTACTTATATTAAATTTAGCTCATCGAACGTCAAAAAGTTGTGTTACATTCGTCTCATCAAAATAAATAAAGAGATAAATATATTTTTTGATGTTGAAATACATTGAACTTAACTATATCTTTGATCATTATTCTATTTTTAAAATTTTTAGAAAAATCCTAATTTTTTCATGATATGATTGGTCCTATCATTATTTTTCTTTGCTATGATTGGCTGTAATATATACATGTATTATATAATATTGTATTTAATTTAATATTAATGATAGCTTATAATAAATTTAATTCATCGAACAAATGGTTGTGCTACATTCGTCTCATTAAAATAAATATAGAGATAAATATATTTTTTAATGTTGAAATACATTGAACTTAACTCTACATTAGGCTTAATGTATGTAATATTAATACAACTCGCGTAAAACGCAGTATAATGACTAGTAATCTTGTAACATTATTCCGTATAAGAAATAAAAGAAAAAGAAAATAGAAATTTGAAAAATCCGCTATATTTTTAAAAGAAATGACAGCAGCGAAGCGAAGCGATCCACACAGAAATCGCAAATGAGAAATATGGTTTTGTTTCCCGCGCAATAACTTTACGGAGTTGTTTTGTCTTGTCCTCCAAAATTAGGGTTTTCTGAGGAAACGAGAGGGAGAGAGAGGAGAAGAAGGTGCAAGTAAAAATGGAGGTGGCAGCTCAAGGTCAAACTCAAAATCAAATTTCTCAGTTGCTTAATGAGACGCTGAGCTCCGATTGCGCAGTGGTCCGTGCAGCTACTGAAGCTCTCGATGGCCACTCTCTCCTTCCAGGGTTCCCTTTCTATCTCCTCTCCATCATCACCACCGGTACTCTCTCTCTCTCTCTCTCTCTCTTTGATCCCTCTTTCCTTTCTTTCTTTCTTTCTGTCAATTGCAGTTGCAAATTTTAAAGCTCATCAGCTCAGCTCAGCCTTTCTCTTCTCTTCAAATTCAATGATTATGTGTGTGTATATATATATATATATATATATATATATATATATATATATATATATTTGTAAATCATGTATAAAAGAGGAGGAGGAGGAGGAAGAAGAAGGTGAGAGGAATAAAGGTCGAAAAATTGCTGCAGCCACATACCTTAAGAACTTGACTAGGCGAAATATCGATAAGGGAGTAAGTAAGGAGTTCAAAGATGAGCTCTTGCGTGCTTTGCTCCTAGTCGAACCATCTCTTCTTAGAGTTTTGATTGAAGTGGTACGTACGCGCGCACATCACCTATTATTGTATTGCCATCAATTAAAGATGAGTTCATAGACTTATCATACCTGTTTTATACTCTATTCTATTCAATCCATATATATATATATATATATATATATATAGTCTATCAACTTCAACGGTGTAATGTGTATTGCCATTTGCCAGTTCCGTATTATTGTATCCGCCGATGTTGTTAAGCATAATTCCTGGCCCCAACTTGTGCCGGACCTACGATCTGCTATCCAGAATAGTAATCTTATTAGCAATGCTGCTCACTCCCACTCCCACTCCCAGTGGAATACCATCAATGCCCTTACGCTTCTTCATGCTCTTCTTAGGCCTTTCCAGGTAGTATTTTACATTACATAAACCATTTTTTACATTAATTAAATCAATGTTGGCTTCTCACTTGGACTTGCTTACTGCTTCTTCAATTTCATGGCAGTATTTTTTGGATCCTAAAGTTGCCAAGGAGCCTGTACCGATGCAGCTTGACCAAATTGCCAAAGAAATCCTTGTTCCTTTGTTAACTGTATTCCATCAATTTGTTCAAAAGGTTGTAATTTCTTCTTCTCTCATCCTCCCCCTCTTTTCTCTTACTAATTTAATTGCTCGATGAACCTTCATGACAATCAATAGATTTTCTAATGTTTCAAACAGGATATTAAAATAAATACTACAAGCCGAATGGAAACTGAGAAGACACTTCTTATTATATGCAAATGCATGTATTTTGCTGTGAGTAACTTTCTATGTATATGTGTGTATATATATATATATATACATACTTTATACGCACTGGGAATGTATAACTATATTTAGTCATTTTTTCTCAAGTTTTTGGTATGATTGCTGAACAACTGTTGCTTTCGTAGGTGAGGTCTCATCTGCCATCCTCTTTAGCTCCGCTTCTACCTTCATTCTGTCATGATCTTATTCACATTCTTGGTTCTTTGAGCTTTGATTATATGGCTACTATTGAAAATGAATACTTGATGAGGTTGAAGACTGGGAAGAGAAGTCTGCAAATTTTTTGTGCTCTAGTTACACGACACCACAAGTATTCTGATAAGTAATACATGGGTTTGGTGTACACTTTCATTAAATTATTAATGATTATTCTTATTCTTTACGTTTTCTCTTCTCTCAATTTTTTCAGGTTAATGCCAGACATGATAAACAGTGCTTTAAACATAGTGAAATATACTAAAAATATAAGTGTAAGTTTTTTTATTGATTTTGTTAAAGTAAAGGGACTGGTTTGCAGCCAATAGGCACTCTTGTTATGTTTGTAGTGTTTGAAATTCTCTAAAATTCCGATTTCTAATGTATAGTGAAGTTCTGACTTATGGTATTTAGTGAAGTTTCAATATGTTTTTCTATTACTGAATACTTATTATCTTTATTATTATTATAACAACAGTATCATCAATTTTATCATTGTTGTTTTAGCATAAAAAGTTTTTATATCATTATTTTGTAGTTGTGGTTTTTGCATCTAAACTTGAGGTTTTGGCATACTAAGGATTCTTTGGTCTTCCTTTCACTATCAAAGTGTTCTTTGTTGGTTCTATTATTCTTGTTGTTTTTATTAGGTTTACTTGTGATTCTTAAGACTGAATCTGATTTTGTATGATTCTTATTGTACCTTGGTCACATATATAGTAGTTGAGAACTTATAGTTTTTTGCACTGATGGCCAATTTATATTCTAAAATATGCAGAAGCTTGATTTTTTGTCAGAGCGGATTGTTTCATTAGCTTTTGATGTGATTTCACGTGTTCTAGCGACGGGTCTCGTAAGTTATCTAATTAGTGAACTCTTAATAGTTATACTACTCAGATTTGAGTTTTTTCACAAAATTAATTTAAGTTTTAATCGATTGTATCAGTGAAATCAACGAATTTTGTCAGTGAAATCAATGAAGTTATTTTTAGAATGTGGACCTTTTTTTTGGTAGTACTGCATAACTGATGTAGGATAAGATGGGAATTTAGAAAAAGAATAGGTAGAAGAGCAAATGTGATAGAACTTAGGCAGAAATAGATGAATTGGTAGAAAAGCAATAGAACTAGATCAAGAACTCAGAGAGAAACGAAGAACCATAGGAAGAGAAAACTCAATAATCGTTCAATATTCATTCATAATCTGAAAAACAATTACACATTAAATAGGCAATTGGACACAACTAGAAAACTAGACATATATGAAAACATGAAACTTAAAATTAGTTATTCAAAATTAAAATAAACCTAATAATTAAATAAAACCTAATAAATAACAATAATAATGGTACCGTTTGGTTTACCCATTCGAATGGGTGTATTTAAATGGAAATTCTAGAATGAGTTATAATTGGAATGAAAGACGTTTGAATGGAAAAACAGTGGAATGTATTGTAATTAGAATGGGAGCATTGGAATGGACCATTCAAAAACAGTTTCTCCCCTCCATTCTCATTCAAGACACAAAAAACTCATTCCAATGGTTGATGTGACTGATGAACCATTTGAATAGAAAAACTGAATTGTTAAAACAAACACCGATTTTAAAAGACCATTTAAATAAAAAAACTAGAATTATTGAAATAAACCCTCATTCCAATGAATTTTCTATTTGAATATAATGAAATTGGTAAAACAAACGGGGCCAATAATTTCTTAATATATTTTATTCTTTATCTGCATCAATAACACTTTGTTTTCCCTCTAAGGAACTAATTTTCATTTGGAAACAGGGATGGAGGTTAGTCGCACCCCATTTTTCATTGCTATTGGATTCTGCAATCTTTCCAGCACTAGTAATGAATGAAAAGGTAAACTCTTCTGAAAGAGAAAAAATGATATCAATTGTTCAAAAGTTGCTCCAAGGTTCTCAAGCAATTAAGTTCTGTACTTTTTGGAAAACTCCTGTGAGTAGGATATCTCAGAGTGGGAAGAAGATGCAGATGAGTTCTTAAGGAAGAATCTTCCATCTGACCTGGTATGAAAGTACTGATTTTATGATTTTAATTCACCATTTTATGGACGGTTATGGCAGCATGTCTGTTTTGCATGCAGGATGAAGTTTCTGGGTGGAAGGATGATCTGTTTACAGCCAGAAAAAGTGCAACAAATTTACTTGGTGTCATTGCAATGTCTAAGGTTGCGCTCAGTAGTTTTTCTCAGAATATCTCTAGCCATGTGCATTAGCTCTACTATTCACTAGGTTTGGTGCCTACAGGGTCCTCCAGTTGGAACTTCAGCTTCATCAAAGCGGAAAAAAGGTGAAAAGAACAAGGGAAAAAATCAACGCTGCTCTATCGGGGAACTGTTGGTTCTTCCCTTTCTCTCAAAGTTTCCTATTCCATCTAAAACTAATGGAACTGAAACAAGAATTTTGAACAAGTGAGTCAAAAACACGTTATTTATTTTTATTTTGTTTTAAGGTAATTTGATATCTAATTTACATGGCTTGTAGAATTGGAAACTGTGATTTCCACAAATGTGTATGTTTTTTGTTCTTTTTATTTTATTCTATTCTCGAGAGAGGATGGTGGTCGTAGGAATTAATCAAATACCATACCTTCACCTTCATTGAGATAATGGGATGTCACTGGCAATTCCTTCCAAGTCAAAAGGTTCTCTTAGATGCCTGATTGTCACAGAATCTGATAATTTGTTTCTCCTAAAGCGATTGAATGAGCAAGCATTAAAGAATTTTGTTTAGTAGTGACCTTTAAAACAATTTCTTTTTATTACTGCAATCTTAACTGTGAGAATATGACATGATCTGTGCAACGGTACCATTCTTTTTTGTGTGTGGTAAAGCTTAATAACTTGACATTTGAAATTCAAAGACACCATTCTTTTTCCTTTAGTTGATCAAAGTTACCTTTTCTTCTCGTATCAACCTTCTATTTCCAGTCTTTCTTGCAATTTCTTTCCGTTTTCATCTTCATTTCTACTGCTCATAAAGATTGTGGTCATATTGGATGACATAATTCTGATTTTCTCACTGTTTTACTGTGGCTACCATGGCAGTTATTTTGGGGTTCTGATGGGGTATGGCAGTCTGCTAGATGTAAGAATTTATTATCCTGTTGATCTACTCACCAGTGGAATGTGTTACTGTTACTAGTCTCTGAAATTTTTCATATGCAGTTTCTTAGGGAGCAAGAACCTAGACACATTACAACTCTGGTTCAGTTGCGGCTACTACCATTGTATAAATCGTCAGTGTGCCTACCATACTTAGTAGCTCCTGCAAACTGGGTACTTGGAGAGCTAGCCTCCTGTCTGCCTGAAGTAAGAGCATTCCACATTTGTCATTTCTTTTAGTCATGCCTTTCTAGCAAGAGCAAACTGCTTAAGAATTCACTTGCTATTGATCACATTTTCTTTATCCATATCGTATATCACGTTTTCCTTATTTCATTTGACAGTATAGTCTCTTGGAAACTGATTCATTTTGTCTCAAAATATTTTTTTTGAAATCTCATTTTCAGGAGATAAGTGCAGATATATATTCTTCATTGCTTAACGCGTTGATTATGCCGGATAATGGGGATACTTCTTGTTACCCTGTACGGGCTTCTGCTGCTGGGGCAATTTCAGAGCTTCTTGAAGTAAGTCTGAAAATCAATCCTTTTGTTGAACCCTCTTCACCTCTATTTGTGTAATTATGTGGTTATCACCCGGTATTTGTTCTTCTGGCTTCAGAATGACTACCTGCCACCTGATTGGCTGCCTCTTCTTCAAGTCGTGATTGGTAGGATTGGTAATGATGATGAAGATAACTCTATATTGTTTCAGCTTCTCAGTTCTGTGGTTGAGGCGGGCAATGAAAATGTTGCAGTTCATATCCCATTTCTTGTTTCATCATTGGTTGGTGCAATCTCTAAGTGCATACCTGCTAATCTGGAGCCATGGCCTCAAGTATGCATATATATTTGTTTAAGCAGCTAGCTCTTGATTTATGATTATGAATAAGCAGGCTTGAAATTTACATCGTATTAACATGTTTGCCAAATAGGCATTGACTTTCCCACTTCTTAAAAGATGGAGTCTAAAGAGGTTCCTAAACAGAAATTGTGGTCTATAGTCTGGTCAGTTTCACGTGCTTGAAAGGAATTGAAAAAAGAAAAAAGAAAATTTCTCGTTGTCAGTAACATGCTTAAGCGTAAAGGTTTCAAGAGATTATTTTCTGATTTTATGGCCAAGATAATTTAACATCTTAAAATAGTGACATGTTCAAGCTTTATTGCGTCCGTATGTTTTCATAGATGAAAATGTGATGCACTATATAATTGCTTAACACCGAACAAAGAAAGAGAACGTATATGCATGTGTTGTGATTTTATCAAAAGTTTTAGAATGTCATTAATTTGTGTCAACCTTTCAAACTATGAGTTGTACTGTAACAAAATAAGGTGAGGTACTGTTGATGAACTGATACTTTTGGTAATAGATGGTTGAAAAGGGCTTTGCAGCATTAGCAGTGATGGCTCAATCTTGGGAAAATTTTCTCTCTGAAGAATCTGAGGAGGACACTAGTGAAAAGTGGGCATCTGGTCGAGCTGCTGTTGGTGGAGCATTTTCTGTTCTTTTGCAACAGGCTTGGCTAACACCCACGCCTCCATTGGTTCGTGAACATTTAAACTTTGCAATTTAAATATTTAGCTTTACTTTCTCTTTATTCTGTTAATCATATCTTTCTCTGAATGGTTATATGTGGATTAGAAAGGTGAGGCTTCTCCTTCATGTTGCATAGATGATGCTTCAACACTACTGCGGTCCATCATGCTATCTGTTACTGAAAGCAACGTAATTTTGGAGCTTAAAATACCAGAATTATTATTAGTCTGGGCTGATTTGGTTGCGGGTTGGCATGCATGGGAAGAGTCAGAGGATATGTCAATTTTTGATTGCATTCAGGAAGTTGTCAGTCTACAAAATAAATACAGGTTAAGAGAGTTTATTGCAAGACCAATGCCATCTACTCCAAATCCACCTGTGCCGAAAGGTTCAATAATAGAAGGCATTGGTGCTTTTGTAAGCGAGGCCATTTCACAATATCCATCTGCAATGTGGAGGGCTTGCTCTTGTGTCCATATGCTACTAAATGTCCCTATAGACTCATTTGAAACGGAGAGCGTGAAGCAGTCATTGGCAATCACTTTTTCTAGGGTTGCCTTCTCTCGTTTTAAAGAAATTCGGAACAAACCTTGTTCACTCTGGAAGCCTTTGTTACTTGCCGTAACATCATGCTATTTGTGTTGTCCTGATGTCATAGAGAGAATATTGGACAAAGATGACGATAGTGGCTTCACAATCTGGGCATCTACATTGTCATATGTCTGCACGAGGTCTTATGAAGCTGGCCTGAAAATGGAATCTGAGATAAGGCTGATTGGTTAGTAGTTTATTCTTGGCTTGTATTGAACCTGCGTAAAGTTGATTACTTTTACAATTACGTTGATTGATGCACTAAAATTATATGGACTACTTCTTTGATGCATCAAACAATTAATTAAACAAATATTGGATTGCCTTTTTAATTATTTATGATGCCAAAGGATACATCACTTCTGTTCTTTTAGCTTATTTTGGTTTTGACTGAGTCAGTTTTGATGGTCACTGTTACAGTATTGTTGAATTAATATGGGCATTTTCGTTTTCCTGAATCCTACTATGATAGCTGAAGTCGCATGTTCTCATCTAATTCCTAGAAATTGAGCAGTATCAATTAGAGGTTTGATATAGGTCCAGGCTTTATAGAAAAAGATGCCGTCGCCATAATCCTTGATCTATTACTACATTGCTGTGTGTAGAAAATTGTAGCTCCAGATATTTGAACACTTATGGCATCACTTATTGTTTGTTATGGCTCTTAGTGATGGCACTGGCAAAGATAGTTGAACGGCACTTGGAACTAGGGAAACCACAAGATGGGTTGTTAAAGGAATGCTTTTCTTCATTGATGGAGGCATCTGTTCGATTAAAAGAAATTCTGGAAGAAAATGCCAAAGTTGAAGAAGATGAAGATGATGAAGAGGTTGAAACTGATGACGGCGATGACGGAACTGAAGATGACGATGAGGTTTGACTTGAAAATGACATTTTCATCTCAATTATCTGCAATGCCATGTGTTTATTTATGAATCTGCATAACATCGAAAGACAGAAGGCTAAGAACTGCAACGTTAGTAGGTGGACATATTTTAGAGGTGCCACCTTTAACGTTTTGTTTTGTTTTTTTTTTTTTTTGTTTTTGTTTTGTTTTGTTTTTTTTTGTTTTTGTTTTTTTAAGTACCTCTACTAGAAATAGTCATGCAATTTCTAGTTTTGCCTTATTAAAGTTGAGCTTTCTAATAATAATAAAAAATTCCAATTAAAATGAAAAGACAGGCTATTGTTTGGATCTGGCGTTTGCATTATTATCCCATGCAGCTTATGTTGGGAAAGTTGACATTCTCATTGTTACTTCTTGTTTTGAAGGACTCCGAGGCTGATGAACACGAAGAAACTGAGGAAGAGTTTCTCAATAGGTATGCAAAAGTAGCTGTTTCTTTGCAAGATGGTACGGTTATTGAAGAGGAGGATGTGGAAGATCAAGAAGATGAGATTGAATTAGGTAGGCCTCCTGTTTTGATAACATATTAGATAAAGCATGATTTTAACTTAAAAGCCTTTTAAGTAAACTAAATTGAGAAGGCATGTTTACTAAGCCATAACGGAGAAGAAAAGGAATGTAAAAGGGAATGACATTCCCTTTCCTGTGTAACTAATTGCTATGTAAACACATGAAAGGGAATCATATCCTTCCCCCTTCATTGTTTCTTATTCTTCTTCATTTTCTTTCCACTTATTCCCTTTACGGATTAGTAAACATGGTCTAAACGTTGAGACCATACTCATTTTTGCTTGAAGGTGATAGAATATTAAAAAGATATTATCATTTTTATACTTTATATTTTGACACTTTATTCAAATTATACTTTGTATTTTGGTTATTATCAACATTGATCCTTAGATTTGAAATCTGTTACAAATTTATATCCTGACACTAATTTAGAGCAGTTAATTTATCAAGATGCTGATTAAAAAATTAAAATTAAGTTGTATAAAAACTGATCTGAGAATAAGTTTATTAAATCATCTTGGCAATTTAATTGCTTTAAATTGGTGTCAGAGTATAAATTTATAATAGATTTTAAATTTAAGGGTCAATGTTGATAATAACCAAAACACAAGTATAAATTGAACAAAGTGTCAAAATACAAGGTATAAAAGTGATACTATCTCATATTAAAATTCATTTACACATCGTGTGTTGTGTTACAGGTTATTTGGAGGATATTGATCTACAAAGAGTTGTGGTATCACTGTTCGAAAGATATCATCGCATTCTTATACAAGGAAAAACAATACGAGCTGAGCTTATTGCAAGTTTTCTAGATGCCTTCCCTGAATTAAATTTATATTTTCAAGAATCTAGGTATTCTTGAGCGAGAGTATTATGTTTATGAAATTCTTTGTGATTTTGCCTCGTGCAAGTATGATTTTGAGTGTATAAATGTTTCAGACTGCTAATTGATCTGCTCTAAATTTATCTTGTGGGATACGTGTGTGTATCTGCGGGCTGCGGCATTATAGCGTTTTGAAATTGAAAGTGTTTGTAAATGACTGTACATGCTATTTACAAATTGATGGGGAATTCAGTTTCCGTTTATGGGATTTTTGAGAATATTAGATGGCACATATTTTGTTGTGGATAAATATTTGATGCAGGCAAAGCAGGAAGGGTGACTATGGACTGATTATGATTGAAGCAAATGAAAATGATCAAATAACATCTAATATTGAGGAGTTTGCGGGGGCCACTTGGCACTTGGTCTGGCTTTAAGAGACATGAAGCACATTGTGTGGACTCATAACACAAGCCTGAAAGCCCCAAAAGTTGAGGTATGGAATGGAGCCAACCACTTTGTACAATTTTATTTCATTTTTCTTTCCTTGTTTTTGTTTTCTCTTTCCTCTCAAGTAAAGGCGGTGTTTCTGTTTTTCGCTTTCCTTTTTCTGTTTTTTAGTTTTGGCCCTGGGCCCCTATCCGTATAGTTTCCTTTGCACTTTGCGAAATCTAATTTAAATTTGCTGATAGGATGTGATCCAATCTCCCATTTCTTAGTCCTTTGGTTCATCATGGGTCCCTCACTTCTTGCTTTATCCCATCCACATTACAATCATAGTCTCTCTCTCTTCCCATTGCATAGTTATGTGGGGTCTCATCAAAAGAAAATGAAGAAATAATGAGGAAAAAAAAAGCCTTGATAATTCAAATGGACAGCCAATTCAATGCCCAAACATGCAATCTGTCTACATGTGAAAACCACTACTGATCAATCAAATTTCTTTAATTACTTATTAAAAATAAAAATCTATTTATATAAAACCATTGATTGTTGCTATATGTTCTATTAGAACGATGGTATATACAAACAATAATAATTTCTCACTGTTAAAACTGTCAGTCTTGTTTGTCATGTGGGATAGAATAAACAGGATAAAAAAACATAAAAATAATAATTATGGACAAGAGAAAAAATTAAATAATCACAAATTACAACCTACAGAAACAAAGGGGGATGCACTGTCACATCTTGTTGCGTGAAATTTACAAAATTAGAGTTGCTTAGAGACATAACCTATCAAGTATGAACAATCTCAAACTCAATTTTTGATCCAAAAAAAAAAAAAAAAATCTCAAACTCAATTTAGCTTTGAGGGTTTAGGAGTTCAAGGCGGGTAAACATTGACGGTTGACCTTTAAAGGTCCTTTTATTATAAGCTTTGCAAGTATGGCCGTCCATTATTTTACTGCTTAGCACACAGTAAACAAGGAAGATCATGTGCCAATTAACGTTATATGCTTTCTTGAGGCGCTCAATTTGGATAATATAAACATAATACCATGTTCCTTCGAACCGACTAAATGTCACTGTCAAACTCATGATTAAAATCAACGGCATCTTTCATTGATTAATGTAGTTTGTGTTTAAATAATTTATCGAACCTATTTGATCACGCGAATCATTTATATGTATAATTGCATTAGTTATATGTTTAATGTTAATTATACCAAAGAAAACTAAAATCATATGTAGTGCTGGTAGTTTTAGTAACACTAACACATCAAATTGAATAAAGAGAAAAACAAAAGGTGGTATGGTTAAATAATTATGTTTGGGTTTTGGGTAATAATATCCTATAATCACAGGGACTTTAATGAAGTTTGTGTCCCTCGGGTTGGGCTTGTTTGACCGGGATTTACTTCCAGAAAAAAATAAAAAAAATAAATGAAAGTCACAGAGACTGCACCTAGATATGGCTGTCTTGGTCAGTCTCCCTGCTCCGTACCACAACATGTGGGCATCACATGCATGTCCATTGTCGTTGCAAGCGAAGGCCAATCAATTTGCAGACATTGGGTTCGGTTGTGATTGTGAATTGCAATTGCAATAGGAGCCAATGGGTGTGCTTTATCCTCTTTTAATTAGCACGAGTACTTATGGACCGAAAGGGAAAGGGACTGGCTGTATGGGGCAGTTGAAAGAGAAAGCGCGAGCTAGCATTAGTACGACTACCAATACAGCCCATGACAATTGACAAAGTAGAGGGGATGAGATTAATAATTGAGACTTTTTAGAGGCATCAACACTAATAAATGTTAGTGTATCGTTCGAGACTCTAATAACATTAACAGTGAAACTGACACTTGAATGAAGGTCCTATATATGTGAGAGGTCCAATATCGATGGTATCTTAATAGATAAAATAAAAGAGAGAAGAGAGATAGGGGAAAGGAAATAATATGCAATATTATGCATTATATATTCATAATAGAGTAGATATATAAAAATAAAAACAGATAATAAAATACGTCACACTCAGGAAAGTAAAAGATGATTTCACGTGTAGGCGGGGCGAGAGGGTCTGTTTGGGAGCGTGCAGCATGTGCTTCGGTGCAGTCGGCGACCTTCTATCAGATAAGAAAATTAAAGGAGTGATGTTCCTCTCATCTAAGGCTCATCTCACGGATCTTGCCTCTCTCTCTCTCTCCCTCTTTCTTCTCTCTTTCTCTCCTCTATGATCTCCTATTATTTTTATTTGGTTATTTTATTATTTTTATTAATTATTATTATTACTATATACATTCACACTGATCAGATACACAAACACATTGGGTGTAGTGTATATATACATATATAAGGCGGAGAGATCAGTTGTGGAGTCTTAATGTTGTCGAGTTGAAATAGACATTATATATCATTGGCTTCCCAGCTATTCATGATCAGAAGATCAGAGCAGTTCTACTGTTACTATTGTAACTAAGGTATATTCAATAACATATATATGGCATCTTGGAAAAAGACCATCACATCCCCATTCAAGAAAGCTTGCACTTTTTTCAATCAACAACCCAGGGATCCTAATAAAAAGTCTCAGCTCCAAGGTATATATATATATATATTGCTTAATATATGTATTTGCATTCAGTGTCATCTCTACATAATTATTAAGATATATTAAGAGATATTGTATATATTGCAGCAGTTGCAGGCAGAGGTGCAAGTCATGATCATGTTAATTAAAATATTAATTAATAGTTCATTGACTTGATTAATTTGCAGAAAATGGGAGCAGCGTTATGGATCTGCATGGTGAAGTAATGGCATGCACTTATGAAGATGTTCAAGTCATGTGGTCTATTCTGGACAAGTCCAAGACTACACCCTACAAAATCACTTCTTAAACCACGTACGTCTGCATATATATATATATATATGTGTGTGTGTGTGTGTTTTCCAAGTATTACCTAAGAAAAGACAAAAAAAGAGAGATAGCGCAGCATCATACTAGTTACTTATTTGGATCTGGTATGGATATGAAGTAGCTAGTTTGTAGATAATGTTATTTTGAGATATGATCTTTCTTTGTTCAAGAGGTGGGAAGGCTTGAGGAAAGAAAACAAAAGAAAAAAATCGACAACAAAGAGGAGTTGCAGAGTTGGATGCTGTTTTTCATTTTAATTCTTTTTTTTTTTTTTTTTGTAATTTTCCGGTCAAAATGTTAATCTATAGGGAATCCCCGTGATAAAAATGAAATATCACGGCGAGATTAATATTAACGGGAGTTGAGAATTCCATCTCTCTATTCATCTTCTTTTCCAATTTTCTCTTTAATTCTTCTGTATGATTACTGATTTATTTACACCATATATATCACTTCTTCTTTGCCTATAATAATAGGCATGGCTTGGGTAATTTCTTATGTAGCGGATGAAAGTTTGAATATGATCCCCCTCGTTCAAAAACAAAGAAGAAAATACTAAGGAGTCATCCACTAAACCATAGGGGAAAATCCTTTAAACCATAGCAAGCATCTGATTTTTTTTTTTTTTATTTACGAAAAAAGCACTCCTTATGGAATCCTATAGATTAGGATATTTTGTATATGCTTATACAACAAATGAGTATGCTTCACCAGAAAAGAGTTTTATATACAAGGGTCTACTAATGGTCTCATCCAAAATTTTTATTAAAAACTAGTCTCAATGTCATATTACTTATTTAATTTTACTTACATATCCTAATTAAAACAGACAACTTTTTCTCCTGAAACCATGGATACTCCAAGTTTCCTCGCTAACATCCCCATGAATTTTCATCACGACCAAGTCGAAGGAGGCAAGTTGTCATCAAGTCTGGTTTTCTTGCCCCCAAATTGATTACTAAATTTTTTCATCGAGAAAAGGTCTATGTTTGTAAATGAATTATAAAGTTATCCCATATTTATAATGGGCTTTAAAATACGCTCAAGACAAAACTGATAATGCGCCGATTCTTTAAAAGCTTGAAACTGGAAAAAGGGGAAAAAAAAAATTAAAATCAGACATTATTAATTTTTAAGAAAACAATAAAGATCAAAGATAAACAGGTGAAACCATTCCTTATCCACAACCACAAGTAGAGAGAGCTATGCCTTGTACCCTAAAAATGCCTTATGCCCTAAAAATGCTATAAAGATATGAAAGCGACCTCCAGGACAGAAGATGGATCGATGGAGGACAGAAGATGGATCCTATCGATCAAGGATGGTCCCGCTAAAGGCCAAAACTAGACTCGGAATAACACTTGGCTTACCGTGAATGGGATGGATGGGATTGATCCTTTCTAGAGTTTCCTTGCACCCATAATCCACAACCTAAAACCCTCTACAAGTTAAAAAAAAAATAAAAAAAAAATAAACACCAGCACCTTCAATATACCCTTTTTGCTCACACATCTTCCACTGAGAGCCCCACCTAAGTAGGAAATTGATGATATAATGGATGAAAAACTTCTTCGAGAGAAAGAAATTAGATAAAATATGCATCATAATAGGCATATTTTGGTCCGTATGTTCTCCCAAATAAAAGTTTGTAAAATATGCATGTATCACGTGAAAAGTCATGTTTACCCCTCATTAATTATGTCTCTCTTTTCTTTAATCAAGCCGAAATCTCTTCTCCTCCATGCCGTCAAACTCGTTTTCGTCTCTGAAAAAAGGAGAAAAAATAATTTGAGAAGAAAATCTCGTTTTCATTTCTCATATCGCCGTCAAACTCATCATTTCACTCTCTTCTCTCTTCATTCTTCTCCAATTTGTTCTGGGTATAGTTTGAAATAACATATTATCAAATTTCGAGATGTTATGAGGTCATTTATGTGTTAAAAAATCATTTTTAGGTTGATTTTTACGAGTTTTAACAAAAAATCGCGAACATTTTCGATGCTTTTCGATTATATTTTGATGAAAATTATATTTTCAATAAAATTTCGATGAAAATGGTATTTTTGATACTTTTCGATGCAATTTCGATGAATTTTCAATGCATTTTCGATGACTTTTCGATGATATTTCGACAAAAATGGTATTCTCAGTAATATTTCAATAAAGTGGTATTTTTGATAATTTTCGATGTAATTTCGATACATTTTCGATGAAAGTGGTATTTTTCATAATATTTGACAGAATTTCGATATAATTTTGATGATGTGATATTTTCGACAAAATTTTATGAAAAATACTACTTTCATCGAATAATCATCGAAAATACATCGAAATTGTGTCGAAAATTATCAAAAATACCACTTTATTGAAATATTATTGAGAATACTATTTTCATCGAAATATCATCGAAAATTCATCGAAAATGCATCGAAAATGCATCGAAAATTATCAAAAATACCATTTTCATCGAAATTTTATTGAGAATATAGTTTTTATCAAAATATAAACGAAAAACCATCGAAAATCATTAAAAATGTTCGCGATTTTTTTTTAAAACTTGCAAAAAATTAACATGAAAATGATTTTTCAATACATAAATGATTTCATAACATCTCGAAATTTGATAATATGTTATTTTAAACTATACCCAGAACAAATTAGAAAAGAATAATGAGAGAAGAGAGTGAAATGATAGTTTAGCGGCGATATGAGAGATGAAAATGAGATTTTCTTCTCAAATTATTTTTTCTCCTTTTTTCAAGAATGAAAATGAGTTTGGCAGCATGGAGGAAAAGAGATTTCGGCATGGTTATAGAGAATGACAGACATTCATTTGAAAGTGAGGCATATTTTCTCTTCGATATTAGTAAGGGTATTTTCGTCCGCACACATATTTTTCAAATGTTTTTAAACTTGTACATATGAGCCAAAATAAGGGTATTAGGGAGCATATTTGGCCTAATTTCTCTGAGAGAATCTATGATCGGAAAACTTCTCCAATTTACAGCTTTTGCAATACAGAAGAATACAATCTCACTGGTAAAGTTGCAATTTCATTAGGAACATGGTGAGAAGAAAATGACAAACATTTTCATGGCTCATTCATATCTCCAAGACCAGAAATACATTAAACCATTGATACCAAAATGGTTCACGGAGCCCCTAGAAGTAACAAAAGCAAGCAGTAAATTCAACTAGGGCATCGTTGCCTAAAGATATTGAGATATGCTGCTGCCGGGATAAGTCAACGAGCATTCCTTTCTTCTCTTGCTTCAAGAGCATCCATCTCCTCGTTAGAGAGAAGATCAACAATGGGTTCATATACATCCCACTCTTTTCTCTTCCTGGCATTTGGGAGCAAGTCACAAGAGATAAACAGTTTTGTAAGTATCTTCTTTTAATTTTCTGACGCTTGATCCTAAAGCAAACATCTTAAACACACTTCAAAATAGCTCAAATTAGAAAAAGTCAAAATCTGACTTAGTGATATTAAATGCAAGTCAAGAAAGCTACTAAACCACATACTGCACCTGGCAGAAAGTCCTGGGATTGGGCAAAAGATCAAACCGAAAAGCTCATTTAGACACTATCCTCCATGTAGAGAAATATGCAAATTTGTGCATCTCTATCTACTCCGACAGATTGTATGACAAAATAAAGGAGTCTGCTATTTTTGGATTCTTCAAGATCTCTACAGTTTTAGTTTCTTTTGCTCTTACAATTGTTATCATGCAAGCTTTTTATTAACCACGAATTTGGAGCGATTGAGGCTACCCTTACGAAGAAGCTGCTAACCCTGTTTTTTACGAAATTTCACATTTCTTGACAAGATACTGATATTGGGAAAGGTTGTTGATGTCTGATTCTAGAAGCTGAGTCTTGAATATGGATGGGATTCACTTTCCCATTAAAGTCATCTTGGATGCGATGGAAACTAACAACAGCAAGGCAGAGTGGAAGAACTCAATCTAATAAGAGTTAATTAACAAATTCAAAGAGCTTTGGATTATGGTATTGGAGGAAAGAAAATTAAAACAAAAAACTGAATTATTGAGCATAAAAAAGGTGATCATTTGAGGAAATAATTTGAGTTTTGTGACTGAAGCTGTACCAGTGGTAAATTGGTACACAATAGCATAAGACGCATATGGTCTTCGTTGGCCAAAAGGAAAGTGGTTAAACTTCCAAGTCAAATCCTATGACTAGAGAGCAAATATGTTACGAGATTCTAGCATGAAGACATTATCCAGAGAAAGACATACCGAACGACGCTAGATCTATGACCAAATAACTTAACGAGGTCCAAAGTGGCACCACCAGCTTTACTGTCAGAAAAATTCGTGTTGTATTAGTCACATGAACTCTCATCAACTTTCCTGTAAGTTCATTAACTTTAACCTACAAATACAACCTGGCAGGTGTGTGGTCAGCCCCTCGGCGTCCCTTCTTGCTAATTCGACTTTCTCTTGCTGAAGCTACACTTTGAATTACAATCTAGAATATGGAATATCATAAGTTTACTGCTGACTGAACTTGAACAAAGATAAGACCAAAACATTAAAAGAACAAACAATAAGAAATGAAACTTCATTTACAGTTATATCAACTCTTTTTTCTTTTTGCTCAGCCTAATAATGGTGGAAACACATAATATTAGATCAAAATGTCAGTGGAACCTAACCTCATACAATTGTTCTCTGATTGCAAAAGCAATTGCGGGCTGAGAAAGAAAATTCTTCAGAATGTCGTGAAAGAAAGTATGAGACAACAATTGAGGAGTGAGCTAGTTTTATACTTACAGCAACTTCAGGGTCTTGAATACCTAAATCTCTGCAGAAGGTTTTAGCAAACTCTTCGGGATCACTCTCAAAGTTGTTCATATCCTGGAAATAGCGGAATTTATGTTCAATGTTCAACATGGGATATGCTAGTTTCACTCAAGTCAAATCAAATCAAAGGGATAGGATGAAACAAGTAATGTTCCATATATATATATATATATATATATATATCTTTCTTACCCACAAAAAGTGGTCCTTTATAAGAGTATGGTTTACGCGAAGATCAAGCTGAGAAGAAGATGAAGTTAGTTGTTAAGTGATTAGATTAAGATTAGAGTATAGAGGTTAGAGATGGAGGAGACTGAATTGAACTGAACTGAACTGAATTGAACAAACCTTAATAGGAACAATCTTCTCGCCAGCATACATATCTTGACCTTCAAATGACCGAAAGTCAGCCAACTGAGACTGATAATGGCGAGTAAACAAGGAAAGGTGACACCAGTTAACAAACCCATATGAGAAAGATAAAGAGAAAGAGAAAGAGAAAGAGAAAGTCATAGTAAGTTAAGAGTTGCCTGAATGGAGGAAGCAATATGGGTAACGAATACAGGAGGGAGCTTCAGGTCTTTGACAGTCCTTTTGGCAAACACCACAATTTCAGAATCAGGATCTACAATACAATACAATACATAACAAAACAAAACCACAATTCAATACAATACAATACAATACAAAATCCAACCAATTCAAATTCAAATCTTTGTGAGTTTGGTATGAAATAGTAGTATAGTTGGAATTGCATGGATTATATATATATATATATATATATATAAAAGAAAAAACATAGTAGCAAGTAAAAATAGAATAATATACCACAAGGGTTCCAAGTGAAAGCGTCTCTGAACCTCTGGCCGTCCACTTCGATGTCCAATCTGATGGGTACCAAATTCTGGGCTGTTGGGCTGCCATAAAATTACAAAATCATGATTAATTTAAATACAGAGAAACAGAATTGAAAACAGCAGCAAACTTACTTACATCCTGAACTTGACGGCTGAGGCCTTCCAGTAGGCCGACGCTTGGCCCTTCATCGCAACTCACTCTCTAAGTCTAAGACACTTCCTCAGAGTCAGACAAGACAAGTAACTCTCATCGAACGAACCCTCTTCCTCTTCCTCTTTTTTTCCTTTTTTTAGTCTAATTCTAATTTATAAATAGTACAATTCTATTCTACGGTAGTCAAGACTGCCACGTGTCCTACTAGCAACATTGCCCCTCAACTCCCTTAAACTTGCCCAGAGGTCCTTCTTCTTCGTTCAAAATTCTCAAGAGTCGAAGCTCTGCCATCAATCGCCACCAGCACACCGCCCCTCCCTGTTGTTGATGCGCCTGTCCGCGGGA
>JXTC01000059.1:1248903-1271200 GCA_002914845.1 Trema orientale | reverse complement strand
ATTTTTGACATGGATTTATTAAAAGAAAGCCTATATGGCATATAATATATGGTGGAGTTTCTGTTGTTCAAATACAAAGAAAAGAGACTGTCACAACTCAAAACCTGGGCTAGTGGCAGAAGGAAAATTCTACAAAGATGGAAAATTCCTTGATTTATTTGAAAAGTGTCTAAAAGATTTAAGTTTTATAAAACGGTCCATTTAAGTAAAACTCTTAGAATTTCATTCCGTGAACCTCTCCCACAGTTCGTTTACACCATTAAACATAGATCGAATAATAATTGAAAAACGTAGTTAAGAAAATAAGGTTCAAACATCATCATCATCTACAATAAAAATAAAGCCAGAATGACATACATAAGTTCACAGACATAATGGAAAGTAGTAATCTTGGTTCAATGCTAAAACAAAACCCAAACAGTCTAAACACCACAACAACACGCTTCAAGCATTACTAATATAACGAACTACAATCCCGATAGCCTCTTACTCCTCTTGATCACCAAAGTCGCACTGGACACCACCTGAGGAGGAAGGAAGGGAGTGAGCACACAATGCCCAGTAGGAAAACAGATACCTCGATCGAAAATATTTTAGTGATAGAAAGTTCCTGCATAGTTAGTTTAAATCCAAAACATACATAAATAATAATCCAAATCCGGAAATCTATATGTATATGTATAAATAAATTGGTATAATCAAAACCATTCAATTATATGCACATGACACAAATCAACCCATATCCATAAGCTCATATCCTCTCATCTGTGGAAACCCAGGATGATGGTACTAAGTGTACCTAACAGCTTGTCTGACACCTAATCCCATACCCGGAGGGGACACCCATGTGTCACTTACCAAACTTGGAGGAGCAACCAAATTGCCTACGCCTGCCAAATGGGGAAGTAATCAGAAATAACAAAACTCTGCACGGGTTTAAGAACTCTACACCGACGGTGGAGTACGTAGCGCCACACTGTAAATCTATGATGCTAACACGATGCTTATGTATGATCCTATGACACGTGCAATACAGAGCAGAAGTGGGAAAATAATCGTGCTCTAGTTTTTCAATAAAATAAGTATACTAGATTTTATAGAAAAAGGGCAGCATAACGGCTCTATTTTTGATATACCCAAAAATAACCTGCACTCAGAAAATTCTCAGAGCTATACAATATATATCATATAATCACATTCCATCACATATATTCAAAAAACTCAAAAATCACATTTGTTCTCATATATTGTAGAAAATAAATTTTAGTTCAAAACGATATAAAAAGGAGGTAACTGAATCCCTACCTCACCCGAATAGCGATACTATGCTATTGAATCCTCAAGGTGTTACTGGACGATCGTCTGGAGGGTCGGGAACCAATTCCAAGCCCTCGATCGTTCCCTTGTGAAAAACTAACTTTCCAACAGAACTTCAAATCTATAAACGGGCCTCTTCACTGAATTCCTAGTACCCAAAATAGCTAGGTAAGATATAAAACTTGTCCAATTCGGGTCCGAGCCCATATCGGGCCGGTGGCACCCAAATCAAGGCAAATCTTAGTTGTCCGATTTCGATTTTCGTGCTAGTCACCAAACATAGGCAATATATATATCAAACTTACCCATTTTCCGAGTACAATCCAAAAATAACAACAAAAACACAATCTAACGACCGGATTAAAAAGTCAACTTAAGCTCAAAATATCCAAAAATGGCAAGTTTTGATTCGGGCAGTATGGGGTTAAGATATATATACCTTGTTGATCCNNNNCCGGATTAAAAAGTCAACTTAAGCTCAAAATATCCAAAAATGGCAAGTTTTGATTCGGGCAGTATGGGGTTAAGATATATATACCTTGTTGATCCTTACGTCGAGACGAATCCAACGAGCCTGGTTTAAGGTCAAACGATGGCCGGAATCGTCGCCAGTGGCCAAAACTCCGAAACGGCCACTTCCTCCTTCTCCGGTAGTTGCTGCTGGTCGGCATCGAGCTCGTGGCAGCACGGCGAGGCAGCGCCGGTAGGTCGGCTGGCCAGACGAGGCCCGAGGCAGCAGCTGCACTCCTTCGGTGGTCTTCAATCAAGAGAAAACTGAGAGAGAGAGAGAGTGAGCTGGGAGAGAGAATCGGGTGAGGAGGAGAGAGAGTGACTGGGAAAAGGAACCCACATGAGTCGGAATATATGGGACTGTGCAGATTTTTAAAAATTTGCACTATAGACCCTGGTTCCTAAACTCTATCAACTCAATCCTCAAAATTAATTGCAATTTAGTCCTTCTGCTCAAAACTTTTGCCAACTAATCCTCCCAATATAATATTCGGAAATTGGTAAAATTCTAATTTTACCCTCGAAAATTCTGGGTTTTTATAGAGACTTTGTAAAATACCCAAATTTTTTCTCATAATTTTGGTCCACATTGAAAATGAAGTAAAAGTTGGAACACTTTATAAGTGTTTCCGTATTGAGGATGGTGATCCTACAAGGGTAGACTCGCTTGTGGCTCGTGCACAGGTTATCCCTATTCGAAGCAAAAGTGCTTTAATTACAGTACAAGCATAAAGATTATAATTTCAAACTATAAAGATTATAATTTCAAACTATAAAGATTATAAAGTGGATGACAAACACAATAGCAACATCATTTGTGCGTAATTACCATAATTCTCCAAAAGAAGAAGATAATAATGACCACCAACAAGCTATTTAATTCTTCAAGAGAAGAAGAAAATAATGACCATCAACAAACTATCTGCAAACCAGATCTAGATATGCACTTAATAAAAAAATAAAAGTAAACTGAAAAAAATCTCTCATCACTGCGAGAGATTAAGTAGATGACCACCAACAAACTATCTGCAAACCAGATCTAGATATGGACTTATTAAAAAACTAAGATCACAAACACAATAGCAATAATATTTGTGCATAATTATCATAATTCTCCAAGAGAAGAAGATAATAATGACCACTAACAAACTATCTGCAACCCAGATCTAGATATGGACTTATTAAAATTCTAAAAGTAAACTGAAAAAATCTCTCATCACTGTGAGAGATCAGGGAGAGAGGGCAGGGAGAGGTCAAGTAAGAGAAGGAAGATGAAGAGGAAAGAGCGGAGGCCAGAGAAGGAGATTCTCTCTCTCCGGTCTCTGTGAGAACAGCGATAGAGTTTCTTTTTTTAGAGAGAAAAGCAGATAGAGAGAAGTCTGGATTTGGACTTGGATTTAGTGAGTTTGTGAATAAATTGACACGGTGCGACATGTATATTTAACCATTTATTTTATTTTTTCTTAATCAACATTTGTATCATCATGTTAATTGTAAATACATCACACAACCTGTTAAACCATTTAACATATATGAATTAGAATAAATTCAACTAACTTATATATTTAGGATAATGCTTAGGATTTTACTCATTATTTTACTTTTTTTAATACATCTATATGATAAGTGATTTGTTAATATTTAATTAGTAAATATTATTATTTGTTAGTTTGAATTATGATAATATAGGATAATAAGTGGAATTGCTATATATATTTAATTTAAATGTATATATGTTATGATAAAACAACGTTGTTATGATGTGGAAAAGAAATTAATGACACGGCACGAAAATGTAGTTTCCCTCCGGACAAAACCTGCTTTGTCATTTTATCTCTAATTAAAACGTAAATCGCAAGGGTAATATCACTTTCAACTTGTCCCACAAATTATTAACAAATTCCAATTTGGCCTCAAATTTAGAAGATTCTCATCTTAGCATGGTTGATTTAATTGTGGTCATTTTGGAGTGGACTAGAATAGTTACAAATTACAAATTATTGACAAATTCCAATTTGGCCTCAAATTTAGAAGATTCTCATCTTAGCATGGTTAATTTAATTGTGGTCATTTTGGAGTGGACTAGAATAGTTACAAATTAAATTAAAACTAATTATTGAATTGTAGAGTACACAACAAGCTAGGAAACAGAGCATATGGAAATAATTACAAAAGAAAAGCAAGGAAAAGGCCAGTTTAATTTTCTTTCATATATTGTCGTTTATTCTCAAAGGCACATGAAGCATAATTAAAGTCAAATATTTTATGTAGCAAGTGAAAAACATATGCGTATGTGGGGAAATAAAAAGAGAATATGATATCATATCATGATTATTGGGATGAAATATTTTACTCAATAATTAAAATTTGAAATCTTGAAAGATCCAACCACTAAGTCGTAGGAAGTATCCAACCACTAAGTCGTAGAAAATCTTTGAAAATAAGGGCATGTACGTAGAATTTTTATATTTTAAGCGACAAATTGAGGATTTATTATCAACGTGATATTCAAAGATCTTTTATAAGTATTCGAATGAATTCTTATAAGATTTTCTTCTATTTATAAAACCTTTTTAAGAAAGTATNAGAATAGTTACAAATTAAATTAAAACTAATTATTGAATTGTAGAGTACACAACAAGCTAGGAAACAGAGCATATGGAAATAATTACAAAAGAAAAGCAAGGAAAAGGCCAGTTTAATTTTCTTTCATATATTGTCGTTTATTCTCAAAGGCACATGAAGCATAATTAAAGTCAAATATTTTATGTAGCAAGTGAAAAACATATGCGTATGTGGGGAAATAAAAAGAGAATATGATATCATATCATGATTATTGGGATGAAATATTTTACTCAATAATTAAAATTTGAAATCTTGAAAGATCCAACCACTAAGTCGTAGGAAGTATCCAACCACTAAGTCGTAGAAAATCTTTGAAAATAAGGGCATGTACGTAGAATTTTTATATTTTAAGCGACAAATTGAGGATTTATTATCAACGTGATATTCAAAGATCTTTTATAAGTATTCGAATGAATTCTTATAAGATTTTCTTCTATTTATAAAACCTTTTTAAGAAAGTATGAACTCAGACTAGTATTTTCTATCTCATTTCTTCTAGCATAAATTCGAATTTTGTGCCACTTTGAAACCTATCAATGTTATATATCAAAACTTGTCTCTTGACCTTGCTTAGTCCAATTTTGAAGTCCAATTTCAGTTTCGAGGCCCCGAGCTTAATTTGGGCTTTATTCGCAACTAGTTATAAAAGTTACAAAAATGCCAATTTCTGAAAATATTTGCATAAATACCATAAATTTCAGATCTGATTTTCTCTCAATCTATTCACCCCTTCCACACAAAATAACCACTCTTTCTCCTATCTCGAATCACATTTTCATCACCTAAAGTTTCAAGAACAATGGGTGAACTTCACAAATGCCATTTTTTGTTATGAAAATGACACAAAAAGTTTCAAATGCTCACAGGAGTTTCTTGGCCGGAAATCAGCGGTGGTGAAGGGCTAGGTCTTGCTTGGGGAAGGCCTAGCTTGCCGAAAAGTGGAGTGGCTGAAGGCTAAAGGCAGCGAAACGACGGGAACGATTGCGATTTGGCCGTAGTTTGGGCACGATTAGCACAATTTCGCGTGCCTCTCCCTCGCGACTGGCCGCAGGACAAGCGGCGGAAGGGATTGGTGTTGATTCGCCGGTTGGCGAGCTACAAGTCCAGCCAGGTCTCGTGGCTGGAGGAACACCGACAGCAATTGGAGAGGCCTGCAAAAGAGGGGTTCGTGACTGGCTAGTTCACATGAGGGAGAAGAGAGAAAGGGGGGAAAATTTACGGATTTGAGGAATTTGGGGTTTTCTTTTTGACACGTGGCATAAATTAATAGGCTGGTGACCCATATTTCAAAAATTGTATTATGGAGTAATGCCATAGTACCCAACACTATACGAGATGTCGATTTTTAATATGATGGAATGACACTTCAAGTGGGACTCTATATGGGACTCTGTATAGTAATTACAATCACCTAATAAAAAGCTAACATCTCATGTGGTGCTGACTCGAGAATTGGGATTTTGTCTAGTTTTGCATTTAAATCCCAATTTTTATGAAGAGAACAAAGTACTCTTGTAAAGACCAGGTTTTCACAACTCAAATCTTTTCACATTCTACTATTATTCTATATAGGCGTATACGTATGGTGCCCAAGTTATGACATCTCAAAGTATATTACTTATTACTATGTTTTATTACTACGACTTATATTAACTGTGGTTGATATTAATATCCAACAGCTAGCATGGATACGCACAATTGCTTCTATTATCTTGCATACCAAACTCATTAGGAGTTATATGGATGTTTCTAGTGATTATCTTTTTCATTTATCCTCGTAAAAAAGGATGTAGGGATTTTTACATCAAGAGATTTACTAATTAATGCCTTCATAGTGATAAAAGAGAGTCATCAATCATAAATATTATCAAAACTAACGCTGATTATTTTATGACACATTTAAATTATCTAATTCATTCTCTAACATATATTCTAAGATACATTCTTTTTCTAATAAATCTCATTCTCCAACATATATTCTAAGATACATTCTTTCTTTAATAAATCTCAAACTGTTCTGTCGTTATCTAAAGCTCTTCTTTACTAAAATTGATATTCCTAATTGGCCTTTGACACCTTTCATTTTTTGACCGTGATTGAAAATTTTCGACTATCGCTTCTGATTATTTTGACCGAGGTTAAAAATTTCGATGGATAGTTAAAAAAAAAATTTGCCTACTGGTCGAAAATTTATTTCTACTGCCGACCCTTCTTTGCTAGCTTTTACTCACCGTTTTTGACATGGTCAAAATTGAGGTTAAAAAAAAAAAAAAACAAAGGAAAAATAAGTTTGCTTTTAATTAATTAGCCGCCAGTAAACTACAATTTCGAAAATGGAGTGTCTTATTAATTGGTTGATTCAATTCGGTCGCACGTGCTTTGGGACGCCTTGACGACAGCTCTTTCTTGTCTTCTATTTACTCTGGTTAGGGTCTTAGAGACCAGTCGTTTAATTGACCATGGACAATAACTTTTCAAGTTTTACATACGTACATCGCATTCTGATGACGATGAGTGAGCCCGTACGTATCTTTTACAAGCCAAATATCTCTATACATATTATTAATATATCATCATCATCACAATGCACTGCAAAAATTATATAGATGTGACAATATAATTATCGATCCGGTCGTCTCTCTGTATGAGTGTTCATATATATTTATATAGAGTAATGATTGGGACACTAAAAATTTGCACCAAAAATTTACACCATATAATATGACATCCATTTCAACCACTATCTTATTCAAAGTGGGACCACACTATTTATAATTTAATGATTGAAGTGTGGATACCACATCATGTGGTGTAAATTTTTTGTGTAAATTTTTGGTGTCCCTAGCATTACTCATATATATATATATATATATATATATATATATATATATATATATATAGCCGACCTAGCTTGCGTGTACGAACATCATGGCTTACGTGTTTGATCGATGATCATCTTATTCCAAAGACTCATTGAACATGTGATGGTCAGTTTTATTTAAATTACGAATCGTAAATAATAACTTAATTGGCTTGAAGAGACTTACGATCGAAATTGTTCGAAAATCTACCTACTCAAGAATTATTAACCATAGCAAATATATAATATTAATTAATCAGGTAGCTAGTCTTGAATATTGATTACCACTATAATTATTAATATTGTTTTATGCAATTGAATACTAGGCTGGTCATATAGTACAAGGAAAATTTTTTGGTGTTAGAACACATGCATTTGACTAATTAAACCTAATAAGTTTTTCCAGCAGGAATCTTTTTAAAAAAATAAAAAATAAAAAAAATAAGAAGAAGAAAAACTCGTGCACGTACAACTTATATTCACATATGTACGACGAAAGAAAGTTTGTGGCTTATAAATAGAAGAGCTTGGCCTCGGTCCAAAAATGTGCTTATTGTGTTTTTCTTCATTCCTTGTTGCAGCAAATTATATATTCTCGTTATTAAAATAACTGTACGGAGGCTCCTTAATTCCTGAAAACTGAAAAGGTTTGGTTTAGTAAAATTACATTATACATGTGTACATATATATATATACACATACGTACATACATACAATTATACATATATATATATATATATTTGTAAACGATATAGTGGTGAACAATTAATTTGTTTTTTTTGCTTAAACTGTATAATAATACAATTGCTCTTTCTTTAGTGTAAGTCGGACTATCATATAAGTACTATAAGAATAAGTACTCCATGGATATGTCATTTCGAGTTATATTATTAATAAGGACATATATATATGTGCGTATATATACATTATATACAGGTGTATTATACATGAAAATAATATATATATATATGTATGTATCATCTGTAGAAGTTTATGTGGCAACTGAATCTCATCAAGAAATATTCACGATCGAATTTTTGGATTTGCAGAAAGAATTAATTAAAGCAAATTACAAATTATGGCCGAACAGCAATCATCCAGCCAGGGAGCCAATTATGAAGGCGGCCTTGTGAAGAAGCCACTGATCATCAGGTAATATATTATTTGTAATATATATATATATAGAGAGAGAGAGCTATACAAATTATATACCTACTCATCTCGAAAATTAAATCGTTAAACGTTATTACTTTCCTACAATATTTTGCATGGCCTTCCTTATTAGTTTCTCTATCACATGACCTAATATTAAGGACAAAGAAAATGATCACGGCATTTTTTTCAATTATTAACGTTGGTTTATACTTTATGGTAAGAATGTTAAGGCGGCAATACTAATATATACGTGTAGATGTGTATATATATATAGGCACCAATTCAGTAAGTATTTTTTTTTTATCTTATCATTTTGACTAATTAAAATTTATCATGCACACTTTTTATAGTAAAAATTAAGAGAGAGAAATAGCATTAATAATACACGCCTTTTCATGCACATTATTATAACCGTTAGATCATAATAATCCAACGGCTTAAAAAAAATACCTATACATATACATAGGTAAAAAAAAATTACCTACTGGATTGGAAACCATATGTATATGTGTGTATATATAGCTAGAGTAAAAAGAGATTAATGAATAATTAATCCTAATTAAGTGCACATATATATGCTTAATATTTATTCATCAGATATAATTATAATGAAATAGCAACTACCTTAATTAATTGGTTAATTAATTTATGCATGCAGTGAGAACGAAGGCCAGGAAAATGTGGCAGCCGCAGAAACTGGGGAGCTGAGGTTTGATGATCAATTGCAAGCCGCTGACCCAGTTCAGAGAATTAAAAATGGTTTTAAGCATTTTCTGACTAACAAATTCAAGTAAGTATACATGTATATATATAAGGCACTAATCATTTTTTTAAACATCTCCATATGTATTATTAATTTGTGCAAATAAAATTTATCATACACGTCTTTTCGTGATATAGAGAAAAGGAGTATTAAATAATATATATTTATTGTTATTATTTTTTCCAACTACTCAAATCATGGTACCGTTAAATAAATAATCCAACGGCTAAAAAAATTTACTTATAGATAGTTAAAAAATATATATATATAGTACTCTCTCTCTATATATACCTACTAGATTATAACTCATATATATATATAGCACTCTCTCTATATAGATATTATATTAATTCTATCTTTCTCTCTAACGTTGGAGACCACAATTCATTTCTAAAGTCACATTGTCAAGTTTTTTTTTTTTCTTTTGGATCACTAGCTGAACTCAAATCCAAATTGTAATTAATAACATCTTCTTTATTTTTTTGGATGACTTTGCAGCAAGTATCCAGATTTGTTTCATGAACTTGCCCAAGGCCAACATCCCAAGGTACTGTTTTCTAGCATAGATGATATATATACAGAGCTAGCCTTATAATTATAAGATAAGGAGTACTACTCGTAAATATGAAATCTGTTGTTGATTTTCTAGTGTTTTAAATCTCTAATTATGACTAGAAAATTATAATATATAAAGTTAACTTGTTGTTAATTAATAATCTTGAATGATCAGTTTCTGGTATTTGCGTGCTCGGATTCCCGAGTCAGTCCTTCCCATATCCTAAATTTCCAACCTGGGGAAGCCTTTATGGTCCGCAATATTGCCAATTTGGTTCCAGTTTTTGACAAGGTATATATATTAATGAAGTACTTAATCAAAATTTGAAATTAATCTCTGTTTAGATTTCTTTATTTCTTATTATTAATTAATCAAGTATTAAAAGTAGCTGTTGATCTTAATTTGTTATTAACTTCTAAATTATTAATTCACAGCTGAGATACTCAGGAGTGGGTGCAACAATTGAATATGCTATAGAAGAGTTAAAGGTAAACTTTTAGATTTTTTTTTTCCCCCTTTTAAGCAGATTGCTATATGTATGTATATATATAAAGGTTGCCAATCCGGTAGGTATTTTTTTTTTTTTTACTTATGTGTAGGTATTTCTTTTTTTAGCCATTGGATCATCATCTAATGGTAATCCAACGGCTATAATGAGGTGGATGAAAAGACGTGCATCATTAATGCTATTTCTCTCTCTTACTTTTTATAATAAAAAAATGTGCAAGATAAATTTTCATTGACCAAATTGATACCTATACATAGGTAAAAAAAAAAAAATACCTATTGGTTTGGTGCCCATATATAAATAGGGATAATTGCAAAAATAATACCCTCATATTTGGATGTTTTGTAATTTAAACCCTGAAGTTTGGATTCCGCAAAATAATACCCTGAGATTACGAATTTCTGAAAATTAATACCCTGTGTTGATTTTTAACTGATAAAATACAATAATATCCTCAAAATTAAGATGAATAATATGGATTAATCTAGTTTAATTGAGGATATTATTGTTTTTTCGTTCCTAAAATTGGTCAAAAAATCTGTCTAGGGTATTAATTTTTAGAAATTCTTAATCTCAGGGTATTATTTTGCAGATTCCAAACTTCAGGCTTTAAATTGAAGAACACCTAAACATGAGGGTATTTTTTTTGCAGTTATCCTTATATAAATATATAACAATCAAGATAATTAAAAGCATGATTCCCATTATTGATTACCAATTAATTGTCACTGTTAACTTCGTGCGTATTTGCAATTTCATCATGATCATCGATATCATTTTGTTGAACTGTAGGGTCTTAAAATTTATCACAGTAGTTGGATTGCAAAAATTTTTTTTTTTTGAAAGTTACCTCCTTTCAGTTTTCTCTCTTAAGTTTTCTCTCTTCTAATATCAAGACCAAAATTTACAGGTAGAGAATATTTTGGTGATTGGACATAGTCGTTGTGGTGGTATAACAAGACTCATGTCTCATCCTGAAGATGGTTCTGCTCCCTTGTAAGACTTTTTACATACATAATTTATAGGTTTTGGATGTAGTCTCCTTCTAAGACCGACACTATTACAAGATTTAGTCAATACCAAATATATTTTTTCAATATAGCATTGGATAAATATGTTCTGTGTTGGCTATATCATGTAATAGACCGATTTCGAATGGATTATATCCTGATCTTATTTTGCATATATCTATATAGGTTGCCAATTCAGTAGGTTTTTTTTTTTTTTTACCTATGTGTAGGTATTTTTTTTTTAGCTGTAAGATCATCATCTAATGGTGATCTAACAGCTATAATAAAATGAATGAAAAAACGTACATCATTAATGTTATTTCTCTCTCTTACTTTTTATTATAAAAAAATATGCATAATAATTTTTGGCCAAATTAATACCTATGCATAGAGGTAAAAAAAATATACTACTAGATTGGTGCCCATCAATATATATATATGAACCCGCATATATCTTGTGTGGAAGATCATTTCATTTTTTTTTTTTCGTTACTTATAATTAACAAAGTACTGTTATGTTGATTTTTGACTGAAATGTACGACAGCGACTTCATAGATAATTGGGTCAAAATTGGTCTACCCGCCAAGGTCAAAGTCGTAGCTGAACACGGAAATTTGCCATTTGAGAAACAATGTGATATTTGTGCTGAGGTAACCTCATTAGCTACAAAATGTTTCACTTTTCCATCTTATTAGTTAATTTTGTAATTACACGACATGTATAATTAATGTTTAATAACTATACAACATCATTTGCTAACTATACAACATCATTGCAGTTAGTAATTTTATGTATAATATTGTTACTACTTATATATTTCTGAACTATACTTACGTATTTTTGCCAAACGTATTTAGAAAATATTTGTATCTTTCACTGAAAACGTATTATACACGTAATCTTTCAGTTAAACAACATACTTTTGATCACCAATTTTATGTTCTTTTATATTATTATTATTTATCATGTAATACTAATTTTATTTTGGGGCGCGTCTACAGTAGGGGCGTGCCTGCGTAGGGCCCTGTCTATACACCGTTTGATGGGAATCTGTGTATAAACAGATTCCCCACAGATTCCCGTTATTCCCCACAGATTCCCGTCAAACGGTGTATAAAGGGTGGCCCTACGTAGGGGCGTCCCTACTGTAGCCCTCCCCTTTATTTTGAGTTATTTAGTACTTAATCAAATTATCAATAAATAACATATAAATTTACGATCAAGCAAATTAAACTAGGTGACACGTGTAGTTTTTTATAGAAATTTTAAAGTTTTTTACCAGAGTACTTTTATAATTAATTTTATTATATACGTAAAAAAAATTTACGAATTTTTAGCATATATTGTATTTTTTTTTCAGAATTTTTTAAAATATTTTTTCTAAATAGGTTGGAATCATACCTGATGTCCCGTACGTATCATTAGCCATTTAACTCACATCGTATTTTGCTAAGCATGTAAATTTTTAAAATATAACAATGCAATTTATTAAAATGAGTTAATTAAACATTTGTTAACCAAAGTATATTCATGAATGATTTTACGCAGGAAGCAGTGAATCTGTCACTGAAAAATCTACACACTTATCCTTACGTTCAAAGGGCGCTTAAAGACAAAAAGATAGCACTAAGGGGTGGATACTATGATTTTGTGGTTGGATCTTTCAAGCTTTGGGAATTTTGAGTCAAATATTATTTCACCCCAATAATCATATGATAACCCATTGTGTTTTTGTCACAGATGCATTTCTTTGCTATCTTGATATGAATAATTTTACTTTTTAATTATGGCTTCCTGTGCCCTTTGAGCATAAATAACGACAATATATGCATAAAGCAGAAAAGCCCGCTCTTCCTTGCCTTTCTTTTGTTTCAATATTTGATTATTTTATCATATTTAAAGGCCTCACGTGATGAGTCTGATGACACAGCCACATAAGATTTTTTTTTTCCCTCCCCATTATGGGTGACATTTCAACCGTTGAACGAGGGATTGGGTAAACAGAACAATTACGTAGTTAGGGTCCTCGGATAAGAAATATATTTTAAAAGTTAGGGGCCAGAATAAAATTGGGACACTAATATATGGGGCAAAAATGAAATTAACCTTGTCAATTATGTTGTATAGATAAAACAACATGCATGTTTCTACGATGTTTAACCAAAAAAAAAAAAAAACAACATGCATGTTTTGTCTAGAGAAGGAAGTTAAAATTTGTTGCGTATTTAATTTCTTATCCCCACATCATAATAATCGTTGTTTTATAATATGTTCATCATGAATACATTATTTAGCAAATTTCTCTCAAATATGTTGGATGAGTTTTATTCCAAATGATTTATAATATTAAATGGGTTTAACAGGTTGCATAATGTCAATATAACACAATAACAGTGATCATGATCAGTTTAAATAAACGCATTATGTGTAATCACGTCAACTTGTACATAAATTGATTGGTTTGGAAAGGTTTGGTTTAGTACAATTTCTAATCTTTGTAAATATTTTTGGACCTAAATCATCTACAAGAAACACAATTTTTTTCTGACACAATACAAATAACGCGTCGGCAAAAATATGTTTTGGCATCGGCGTAAGTTTCTTAAAAAAAAATCAGCAGAATATACATTGCTCGACGCCCTTTTTTGTCGGCGAAAGTCAAACATTTTTTTATTATTAATATCTATACCTTTTCCGACGTATTGTTGAATTTGCGTCAGCAAAGGTTGCCCCAAATAAAATCTACTACGAAAGGAAAATTTTGTGCGTAAATTTATTTTTAGTTAAATTTTTTAAATTATCTTTTGCCGACGCGTTATTGTCGTTGCATCGGCAAAAGTCGTGCATTTTCTTATTTTTTTTATTATCTATATATTTACCGACGCATTGTTGAGTGTGTGTCAACAAAGGGATTGTCCCTAAAAAAATCCAACGCAAAAGGCAGTTTTTGGGTGCAAATTTATTTTCGAATAAAAATTTGACATATTTTTTTGCCGACACGTTGTTATCATTTGGTTAGTAAAAGTCGATCATTTTCTTTTGTGCCGACGCGTTGTAACCATATTATAATGTTTTAAACTATTTCAATTTCAATACAAGTTGATATTTATTTCTATTCTATGCTAATTATGTTAATCTATGCTTAATATTTGTAAATATCTAGTCAACTTTTGCATGAATTAGAGATTTAATCCAAGATCTGAGAAGGAATGATTGAATTTATCATTGATTAATGATATGAGATTTTCATAAGATAGAGATATCTATAAGGCTCATGCAGCATTTATAAATTTCTTGTTCTTAATGAGTTTTGATAGGTTCAGAGTTTACACATAGATGTTAAAACTTGTCTATTGAAACATATTTATTAATTCACTGTTAGTATAGTGAATAAACATTAATTTATTGGATTGAATAATTTAGACAGATTAATAAAAGTAAAATTAAAAACCCTAGACTTTTAATTAGTGAGAGTTTTTCTTGAGTTATTCATTGGCTTAAGTTAATTTGTTTTATTTTATTTTCTTCGATAATCATCTTTACGTCGTTTAAATAAAATCAGGGATTAATAAAACTTAGTAATTGGCATAAGAAGTCTCTATGGAACGATACTCTATTCACTCTTTATTATTTGTATGGTAATGTACACTTGCATTTCATAATTCAAATAACAAATTTTGCAAAGACTAAAAAATATGACTAAAATCGCAGAAATATCATACTTTAGAGCATTTTTTTTGTATTTATATAAAAAATATTTTTTATTAAAGAGTTTAGGACTACAAATCTCCCTCGTTTGAAAAGGATAAATAAATAATCTCAGCCATTTGGGAGTAACCAGCTGATAATTTATTCTGTGAAATGTGAATATAGTGTACCAACTAAAGGATTGGGATTAATAGCCTAATCCAATTCCTTATCCAGTACACCAAACATGTCTAAGGCTATGTCTAGAATCCAAATTTATGGTAGAAATAAAAGAAAAAATTTGAGTGATTTTATTTTCTCTTACTTGATTTTGACTGAAAAAAAATAGAGGGAACAAAAAAAAAATAGAGTAAAACTGGAAACTTATACTTTTATTATTTGGATGATTTTATTTTCTCTTACTTGATTTTATTTGGATGACTTTAATTATCGAATTTTTTTTTGAGAAAAGTAGGTCATTTTTGGTATAGGATTTGGAAACAAAGTCTTCAAAAAATAAGATCCTATCTAAAAACAAAAAATCTACACAAAGGTTTTGAAATCTGAAAATTCGTTTGATATAAGTGTTTCCAAATAATTAAGTTCAACTAAATAAACTAATTTTAAAAGAAAAGAAAATAAAAAGATAAAAGCAAGGAAAAGATAGTTGAAAGAAAAAATAATAATAAATTTCGTGACCTTATAGTAGTTATTATACCCCACCCAAAGAATAATTCAGGCTCTCCACCATTGTATGTGAAGAAATATTCACATATGGTATGCTATTATAATTTTTTTTAGGACTTAATTATTAAGCGTAGGAGGGCCAATAAATTTCTCTCTCTATTATTAGATTTTTTTTTTTCTTTTAAGAATAGGAGGACAATATGATAATTAAACTATTTTCATTAAATTTATAGCTGAATTAAATTAGGGTGACTCCATTGTCGCTCCTTTTTTTTCTCAGTCCATCCCCTTCTAATTAATTAATTATTTATAAAAATATTCTTGTAAATTGACAGAATTGCACTTATATTGCATTAAATAAAAACTCTGTTTCTTTTCACACCTATCATGCCCAATATAACCTTAAGTGAAATTTTAACTGAAATTTTAAGAGCTCAAAACTTTAAACAATTCGATGTTGTATAATTAAGCATGTAAGAACCAAGTTTGAATAATGACCGGGATTTTGATTCTGTCCACGATTTCGATTTGTAACTGTAAAAACCGGAATTTTTTAGGGGCCAATGAGTAATTTATGAGTCAATGGCATTTTGTTTTATTTAAAATTTCTGGATTATTAAATTGGGAGCTATAGTTTCTGAAAATTACTTTTTAAACCCCCCAAAACTTCATCTTCTGAAGTCAAAGCCCCAGAGAGAGAGAGAGAGAGAGAGAGAAAGAAGCTTCTACCGAAGATTGACGCTGACCTAGCCACCAGATGTGCTAGCCCATGCCCGTCGCCAGTTGCCGATGAAGCTCCACCCGATTTATCTGCTAGAGGCCAGAAAATGAAGCTCACAAAGATTCCGGCCACCGTATGGTTTTTTGGCCATAACTCCTCCGTCTGACCTCCTTTCGCAATATCACCAGCATCGTTGAATTCGTCTCGTTGATGCCATCATTTCCTGACTGGTCTTGGCCGTCATCTCACTACCAGTAAGAATTTCACCGTTTTGGCCGTTTTACTAAAGTTTCTGAAAAGTGATATTTTCATAATTATTTCATTAGGTAATTATTTTACCCGAGGTAATTATATGAGGTGAAAAAGGGATAAAAATCATGAATAATTGCAGTTAGTAGAAGAAAAACGGTATCCGAAAGTGCGTTAATTTTCGAATTGAAAAAGTAGATATTTTTCTAAATATTTTAAAAAAGTGGTATTTTTGTAACTTTCGGATTTTAAAGCCTATTTAAGGTTTGGGACTTCGAAACTGAATTCTGACTTCGAATTTGGACTCAATAAGGTCGAGAGATAAATTTTCATATAAAATACAACTATGTTCTGAAGTGACACGAAAATCGAGATTCGTTGCTTGTGAATAGTATCATTTTACATGCCACTGTCGGGTCCCACATCGGGACTCACTTTTGGCACATTATATGTTTAATCTAGTATTTTTGGGTGCTCTGAATTCAGTGGTGACCTTCGTTTGTCAATTTGAGGCTCCGTTGGGAAAGTCAGTTTTTCGAGTGAACTTATCGGGATCCTGAAACAACTATTCGAGTACGTAGGTAACCAACAGGAGAATTTTTCGAGCGCCGTTAGCTTGGTATAGCTACCATCTCGAGGTAGGGGATTCAATTGCCTTGTTTTCTATTATTTTTCATAAAAAATTAGAATATTTTGTGAAGAAGTGAAATTTTGTGAATTTATTAAATTAAACTGTTTTGAATAATTATTTTAGTGAATTGTGAATCTGTGAGATATTGTGGACTGCTCTAAATATTTTCCATGTGATTTTGTGCAAGTTTTATTTTTGGGTTTGGTTAAATCATAGGCACTATATTGTCGAATTTTTAGAGCACAAAATGGATTTTTATTTAAAAATCAAAGCACGTCTAGAATGTTACTGCTTGGTTATTTATATTGCCTCTCGTACTGCACATACCATAAGATCACAGATGAGGTCCATCTTAGGCATCGCAGTGTTTAGTAGGCGCCCAATACCCCCGCCCTCGGTGAGAGCCCGTAAACCCGCACGGGGTTTTTTAATTGCCACTAATCGGTAGGTGTTGGTATTTAGTTGCCCCTTTGGTTCGGTAGGCATAGACACGCAGGTGTCCCTCTAGTTCTCTGGGATTAGGTATCAGGCAGAGAGTACTTAGTACATATAATACGAGTTACTCTACTTCATGATGAGAGGATGTGAGCTCATTGGATTGGTTGATTTGTGATATGTACACTATGGATTATTTATCTGATTTTAGTTTATGGTTTTAATTATGATTTCTGTTGATGATTTCAATTTATTGTTGATTAGATATTTTGTAAACTATTTTCAGAATAACTAACCACGCAGAGGTTTTAGAGTTGAATGTTTTCCCAAAAAAGTAATTGGGTATCCTACTGGGTATTTCATGCTCACCCCCTATTCTTCCTCTCAGGTAGTACTCAGTGTAACTTTGGACCTATTCTTCCTCTCAGGTAGTACTCAATGTAACTTTGGACCTATTCTTCCTCTCAGGTAGTACTCAGTGTAACTTCAGAAATTCAGAAGTAGAACAATAAGAAGCTGCTTACTTTCTGGACTAGTTAGTAAGTGTGTAAGATAGTACTGTTCGCTTTCTTGGCTTGTATTAATAATTAAATGCCTGTATCACGGACTCGGTCCGTATAATTTTTATGCCTAAATTGTGAGGATGATGATGATGCTTGGTTTGTTTAATAAATTTATTTACAATTTACATCTAATAGTGGTCGTAAAACTGTGGGAATTTTACTATTAAAAAATTATTTTTATAAATTTTTCAAAAATAACTTTTGAATTTTCACTTGTAAAATCTCTTTCTGTCATTGGCCTGGGATTTGGGTCGTGACAATAAAGAGGTAAAGTTTTGTTTTCATTTGTAATATTATTAATGATTTTTTATTCTCACCTTGTATTTAAGAGAATTGAAATAGATGGATCGTGTTGAAGGTTTTCTTTTTTCTTTTTGTTATTTGTATCCCATTGTCCAATTGAAAAAAAAAATCAGTCAAAAGCAAAAATGGGTAAGTACGTAGATGGTTTGGCATGACTTCGAATATTTTTCTTTCTTCCTAAAAAGGAATTATTTTGTTTTTTCCCTAAAGAAGGAAGGAGGAGGCAATGGTCCCTTTTATGCTCCTTCTAATACTTGGCTACTTTATGTGGTTTTACCTATACTTCCCACTTTTTTCTCAATTAAATATGGAAGCAAGATCTTGAAGAATACAATCGAAAATGGAGAAGAAGACAAAGTATTAAGAGGGTCATGAGAAAAGAAAATTTTTCAAAAATATTGACAAAGACGTATGTTTGTGCTTAGTGAAAATTTAAAGGGATATGAAAAGAAATTTTAAGGTTCTCAAAATTTTTAGGGTTATTTAAAAAAGGGTTAGGGAAGGAAAATAAGGGTAGGAATAGAACCACACATTGAATTATTATTTTCTCTTTTTGTAGGAGAATTTTTATGTCACACATTATACACGACGAGAATGACCCAAAACAATGAGAGTCATGAAAAAATGTAGAGTGTGAACACATGGCGTTGTGACAACCATTCTTCAATTTTTTTTTATTTAAAGTATAGTTGAACTAATGACCTCCACTTATTACAAGTTAAAAGAAAATATCTATTACTATCCAATCCTCACCCCACCCCGTTAGGGATAATAGGTTAACAACCATTCTTCAATTTAATCCAATGTTAAACACACTATAATGGATAAATAAGTAAATTGCGAAAAAAAAAACATACTATGAAATTTGAGTGTTCTGCAATTGCAACATTAAACTTTGAAATGTGCAAAATAATACTTTGATATTGAAAATTTCTAAAAATTAATACATGAGTTTACTTTTTGAATAATTTTAACAAGTAAAAGATTATAAACCAAAATTCCTCCAATTTCGCTATTAAAAAAAATCCTCCAATTTTTTTGTTTGGGAATGAATTGAAAGGCTGAAGTGGCATGGTTATCCTCTTCCTAAACCCAACGCCAAAATTAATTATTACGTTTCTAAAATAGATGCAAATTACCAAATTGTTGTATGTATAAACTTTCTAAACAGAAATAATATTTTTTCAAATAAAAAAATAATAATAACATGAGCATAATAATGTAAAAGAGAAACCGCCTCACCGCGGTCTTCTTTTTTATTTTTTTATTTTTTTTATTTTTTGGTAGGATCCTGTTCTATTACAAACAAAACTTTTCAATTTTCTTCTAAACAGATCTAGCTATAATCAGTTTTATTTTTAAATTAAATAAAAAAACAAATTTATAATAGTCAGTTTTATAAAATAGCTTGAAATGCGTGACGTATTATTGATTTTGAGCAGTATTCAAACTATTCTTACGATATTGTAGGATACAATCTAATAAATAAAAGATAAGTATACAAGATTTGACATATATAATTTCCGGATCTTGTGAAAACAATACTACAAATTAAATTTAAAAAGAAGATAATTTTGAATTTAAATCAATTGTCATTATCACGTACATGCCACGCGTGAAATTAGACGATTTAAAAATGTTGAACTAAAGTATATATTCATGAAAGGATAACTGTAAAAAAATACATGAAGTTTGGGTATTCTGTAATTTAAACCATAAAGTTTGGACTCTGCAAAATAATATCCTGAGATTAATAATTTCTGAAAATTAATACTTTTAGTAGACTTTTTGAATAATTTTAAATAATGAAATACAATAGTATCCTCAAAATTAAGATGAATAATATGGATTAATCTAGTTTTAAAGGAGGATATTATTATTTTTTTCGTTCCTAAAATTGGTCAAAAAATTTGTCTAGAGTATTAATTTTCAGAAATTCTAGGTATTATTTTGCAGAGTCCAAATTTCAGAGTCTAAATTACAGCACTTTTTACTCTAAGTAATGATATGCTCTATAATACAAGTCATAGTGTTCAGTTTGGCTCAATAGCGGCTTAACCATAAGGTGAGATAAGCCCTTTGCTTAAGGCCACATATTTTAAAAAGTCCCAAAATTTTCCTTTATATATTTGATTTGGATTTTGAGAATTAATATCCTATAATTTTAGCTATTACTAAATTTAAAAAATTAAACATTCAAATATATGTAATTTAAAAAATTAATTTATGTCCTTTTTATTTGGGAAAATGAACATAAGATTTTTTAGGGAAACTATTTTTTTTATTTTGTTTATATTTAATCACACACCGTCATTTTATTTTATTTGTTTTGTGAGAAAAATGCTCTCATTTTATTCATCATTTTTGTACGCATAATATCTATTCTCTTTCTCAATATATATATATAGGTTTTCAATTCAATAGATTTTTTTTTTTTTTACCTATCTATAGATTTTTTTTTTAAGCCGTTGGATCATTATTTAACGGCTACCACAATTCGATTGGTTGAGAAAAAAAATACACTTTTCTCTCTCCACTTTTTACATGAAAAGATGTGCGTAATAATTTTTAATTAGATAAAATAATACCTAGGTAAAAAAAATAATTACCTACTGGATTAGTGTCCATATATATATATATTTGGGTGGACTAGATATATGGCCAGTTTTTGGCCCAATACACAATATATGTCCCAGGCCTGTATTTTATAGCAAAATGGCCCACCATCATTACCGTTAGACATTTTACTCCCAAACTACCCTCCCTTCATCTAACTCAGCCACGAACCCACTCTCTTTCTCCTACGAAACTGAAACTTTCCTTCTGCTCTGGAACCCCATTTCCCTCATCTCAAATTTTCTCACCCTTTCTACTAAAAGCTAAACTAATTTCTCACCCATTTTTTCCTTTGTCTTTGTCACTTTCTCATATTTTCCTACTCCTCCAAGATTTTTCCCTCAATTTCGTTCATCTCTGAAAATTTTGATTTAACTCAATCATGATTTCATAGAAATTCGAACCTAATAATTTCAAAATCACCGAAAAAATCTCAAAAAAATCACTGAAACCTGAACGATTCAAAGCTTCAACTGAAGTTCATCACCGAAAATCTTAGATTCATCAAAGAAAATCTTAAGGTTACAACAAGACAAGGTATATACAGATCTCCTTTCTCCTATTTCATCAATATTAATGTGTTTATGTATTAATTTGTATATTCATCTTGGACTTCTGTGTATGGCAGATAAATTTTTCTATTTGTTCATAGATTTTAAAGATGATATTGTGAAATATAATCTTACGTTTTGAGTTTGATTTATTATGATTTCATATTAGTTTAAATAGTTTATGTTTATCAATTTAAGTTTTCATATTCCTCTGAAATTTTAGTTTAAATCCTCTAATATATCATATTTATCATGATTCTTGATTTCTATTTGTTACATGAATTTCGGTATTTGGTTCATATATTCTACGGTTTATAAATTGGATATATAGTTCATACTAACAAATATGTATAGCTTGATTATCTTAGGGTATATGCATTTTCTAGTTCGCCGTTAAGTTTTTCAATTTGGTATTTAAAATTGGGGATCTGGTTTATAGATGTTAGAATTCATGATTATATGAACTTGGGTATATAAATTCTAAGGATTTCTCCTATTTCATCAATAACTCTTCGAATTTATGAGTTTCCTGAATAGGAAACTAGTTTG
>JXTC01000059.1:1221602-1248145 GCA_002914845.1 Trema orientale | reverse complement strand
TGTGACAGTCTCTTTTCTTTGTATTTGAACAACAGAAACTCCACCATATATTATATGCCATATAGGCTTTCTTTTAATAAATCCATGTCAAAAATATTTTTAAAAACAAGGCTGAACAACTGGCTGAAGAAACCTTCATTCGTCCATCCTCATTGATATAAACAGTTCTTATTTTGTGCGAAGCACATTCATTCTCCTGTCCACATTGATATATATATATTCGCCGCTATATATGTATTTATATGCTATAGTCTGCGATCGAGCAAGAGTAATTTGGAGGTATATGGCTTTCGTGTTTGATGGATTATCTTAATCTGAGTACGTGTAAATTAACTATTGGGTTTGGTAAAGTGAAGATAATTCAGTACTAGGAAAAATGCATTTCACGGATTAAATCTGCGTGGAATTTTTTATTTTTTTTAAAAAAAGAAGAAACTCGTGTACAATTTTTCTATGTTGATCACATGCATGTATATGATGAGAGAAAATTTGGCCTATAAATAGAAGAGCTTACCCTCGTTTCAAAGATGTGCCTGCGTAGTGTAACTTAATATTATTGATTCTAAGGTATTATTAATTAAGTTCACTGCTGAAGATCGATCATTATAGCTCCTGAAAAGGGTTGGTTTATATATATAAAGGTATGTATATGTATATAATATTTATATTAATGCTGGACTACAATATTTTTTTTCTTAGACTGTAAATAATATTAGTGCTATTTCTTTAGTACTCGAATCATATATTATCATTTAGCTGAACATTATATTTTTCTTTTAAGTAGTACTGAAAATATATGGTTGTGCCACTTCGAATTACTTTTCATTTTACATTTTTTTTTAAATACCTATACATACATAAATGAGACTCTTTGCAAAATAGCCTTCTTGCAAGAAAGTTTCTAGAATGATCAATAAACGTATCAAATGCTTTTGTTGCTAGTATTTCTTAAGAAATTAAAAAATATATATTTTCAATATTACAAATAGATAATGTAAGATCAAGCTTAATGAATCTCATACAGTAACGTCTCTGAATTTACAGATCAAAGAAAATGGCCGGACAAGAGTCAGCCCACTACATTGACAATCAAAACTTGAAGAAGCTACTGATCAGGTTAGGTTAAATATTTTCTACCGCTAATTTTGATGTATGCATGCATATGCATAATCCTTTTCGGATGAAAGATAGTATTCTAGCTGGATTTATAGTAAAATGACCGAATTTTGAACCCATTTTAAGTAATTGTCTGGATTTATATACTAGTTTTTTAGTTTATGTACTAAATATATTAACTAATCCACTCAAAAAAAAAGAATATATTAGTTTTTACATAAGGTAATATTATATTTTATACTTGATACATCATATATACATTAATATATTGGCCATTTTGCTACAGCATTTGAAAAATAGACTTTTACTTAAAATGGACTCAAAATTCGGTCATTTTACTATAAGATCCTATATATTTCTATTTTTATATAGTAGGGCCTTGCACTTTCCTATTGAATTTCTATACATTATAAAGTACCTAAAAAGAAAGACATTATATACCTAAATAATATTAATATATTTTAACTCAGTGGGTAGGGTGGAGTTAGGATTGAGTATTAGATCGAGAGTTCGATTCCCAAAATGTATGAGTTATTTTCCTTTTTTTTTGTAATAAGTGGAGATTATTAGTTAAACCTACTTTCTTTTTTTTTTTTAAATATTAATGTATTTATGCATGCATTGCACAATATACTTATATATTGCTGAAATAATTAATACAAATAAAAAATAAAACTTGGATAATTGATGCAGTGAGAACAAAGATCAGGAGGAGGATGTGGTAGCTGAGGAAGCTCCATGCGGTGACCCAGTAGTTGAGAGACTTAAGCAGGGGTTTAACCATTTTTTGAACACCAAATTCAAGTAAGGATTTATATATCTATAAGGATATGTAGAAAGGCGAATCAACTAGGGAATTGAGCCTTGATCTAGCAGTTTAGGTTTTTTTTAATATTTTTATTGTATTATTTACCTTTCATGGCACTAATAGAGGTACACGTATAAATAATGATTATGTTTTCTTTTCTTTCTTTTGGACTTTTTGTTCCAGTCCATTCAATTTATTTTGAGCTTTTAGACACAAAAATAAATCTTTCTATATTGACTTATTACAACTACAACTTTCTATTTTTATCATTTTGTAGGTATATAGTTCATAAATTAAAACAATAATTAGATAATTTTATATATAAATTTAAATTATAACCATGGGTCTCGTGTGTTTAAACTAGTATATATATATATACACATAATATGGGCACCACTTTAATAAGTAATTTTTTTTCTATCTATATGTAATGTTTTGATCAATTAAAATTCATCATGCACATTTTTTCATGATAAAAGGTAGAAAGAGAAATAATATTAAATAATATGCAATTATTGTTATTTTTTTTCTAATTACTCAATCATCGTAGCCGTTAAATAATTATCCAACAACAAAAAAAAATACTTATGTATATATTATATGACTGTTAATTATATATGTTTCTATTTGATTTATTTTCTTTAGGAAATTTAAGGAAATGAGCGTCCTTCAAGGTTATATAGGGCTGTGACCACTTATATATAGATGTACATATATGAGAGAGTTTATATATATATATATATATATGTATTTTACTACATGAGAGTGGAGATTTAAACATAAGATTTTTGGGGAAAAAATTTAGTTACAACTAGGTTATGCTTATGACCAATTATATATTTACTATATATAGCTTTGTATCTCTAAAATTCTAAGACGACAACCAGTTATGGAGTTACTTAAGGATATGTTTACTAATCTATAATGAAAAGAAATGTAAATGAAATGATTTAAAGGGAATGAGAAGGAATAAAAATTTAAGTTATTATTCCAAAATTTAACTAACTATATGAAGCATTTCCTAAAATAATGTGCTCCAAATAGATAAGTAGATACATAAATGAAAGACAAAATGGAATCATGTTCCTAATTTTAATTCTCTTTCCGGCCCATTACGAATAATAAGTAAACATGGTCTTAAGTCGTTCACTTGACAAATATTAGCATAGTTCAAACAATGCAACTCTAATCATTAGATTAAAAAAAACAAAAAACAAAAAAGGGAAAAAAAAAAACATTTTNAGTTAAACCTACTTTCTTTTTTTTTTTTAAATATTAATGTATTTATGCATGCATTGCACAATATACTTATATATTGCTGAAATAATTAATACAAAAAAAAAAATAAAACTTGGATAATTGATGCAGTGAGAACAAAGATCAGGAGGAGGATGTGGTAGCTGAGGAAGCTCCATGCGGTGACCCAGCAGTTGAGAGACTTAAGCAGGGGTTTAACTATTTTTTGAACACCAAATTCAAGTAAGGATTTATATATCTATAAGGATATGTAGAAAGGCGAATCAACTAGGGGATTGAGCCTTGATCTAGCAGTTTAGGTTTTTTTTTAATATTTTTATTGTATTATTTACCTTTCATGGCACTAATAGAGGTACACGTATAAATAATGATTATGTTTTCTTTTCTTTTTTTTGGGTTTTTTGTTCCAGTCCATTCAATTTATTTTGAGTTTTTAGATACAAAAGTAAATCTTTCTCTATTGACTTAGTACAACTACAACTTTCTATTTTTATCATTTTGTAGGTATATAGGTCATAAATTAAAACAATAATTAGATAATTTTATATATAAATTTAAATTATAACCATGGGTCTCGTGTGTTTAAACTAGTATATATATACATATACACATAATATGGGCACCACTTTAATAAGTAATTTTTTTTCTATCTATATGTAATGTTTTGATCAATTAAAATTTATCATGCACATTTTTTCATGATAAAAGTTAGAAAGAGAAATAATATTAAATAATATGCAATTATTGTTATTTTTTTTTTCTAATTACTCAATCATCGTAGCCGTTAAATAATTATCCAACAACAAAAAAAAAATACTTATGTATATATTATATGACTGTTAATTATATATGTTTCTATTTGATTTATTTTCTTTAGGAAATTTAAGGAAATGAGCGTCCTTCAAGGTTATATAGGGCTGTGACCACTTATATATAGATGTACATATATGAGAGAGTTTATATATATATATATATATATGTATTTTACTACATGAGAGTGGAGATTTAAACACAAGATTTTTGGGGAAAAAATTTAGTTACAACTAGGTTATGCTTATGACCAATTATATATTTACTATATATAGCTTTGTATCTCTAAAATTCTAAGACGATAACCAGTTATGGAGTTACTTAAGGATATGTTTACTAATCTATAATGAAAAGAAATGTAAATGAAATGATTTAAAGGGAATGAGAAGGAATAAAAATTTAAGTTATTATTCCAAAATTTAACTAACTATATGAAGTATTTCCTAAAATAATGTGCTCCAAATAGATAAGTAGATACATAAATGAAAGACAAAATGGAATCATGTTCCTAATTTTAATTCTCTTTCCAGCCCATTACGAATAATAAGTAAACATGGTCTTAAGTCGTTCACTTGACAAATATTAGCATAGTTCAAACAATGCAACTCTAATCATTAGATTAAAAAAAACAAAAAACAAAAAAGGGAAAAAAAAAAACATTTTGGTATTGGAAGTTTAAATCGATTTTTCGAAGTGTGTATTCAAAACATTTTTCCCTTTAACTAGTTTCTTTTTTCGGATGATTTTGCAGCAAGTATCCCGAGTGTTTCCATGAACTTGCCCAAGACCAACATCCCAAGGTATTGTTTTTTGCCTAAAAAGTACATAGCTAGAGCCTCATGTCATGAAAAAGAGCTAATTATGAAATTCTATGTCCTAATCATTAATTATGAATAGAGCTAATTAAATGATATTATAATATTGACTAATTTGTTGTTAAGTAATAATAATTTTCAATATTAATCAGTTTCTGGTATTTGCATGCTCGGATTCCCGAGTGAGTCCTTCCCATATTCTAAATTTCCAACCTGGGGAAGCCTTCATGGCTCGCAATATTGCCAATATGGTTCCAGCTTTTGACAAGGTATTAATTAACTAATCACCAAAATTTGAAAATCTTTGTTTTTAGATTAATTTAGCTGATCTTTGTTACTACATGTTTATCAATATTTCACAGCTGAAATACTCGGGAGTTGGAGCAATCATTGAATATGCTGTGGCTGAGCTTAAAGTAACCTATACATCTTTTTATTTTAATTTATTTTATTGAAAAAAAAAAACTCCACTTGCGGATTCTTGCTTTTTCCTCTCCTATGCTTCTTATTAAAAAAGAAAAAGAAAAATGAAATGAAATATTTTACAGGTAGAAAACATTTTGGTCATCGGACATAGTCGTTGTGGTGGTATAAAGAGGCTTATGACTCATCCTGAAGATGGTTCTGTTCCGTAGTAAGACTTTTCACATTTCAACTGTTTCGATGTGGCAATTAATTCAAACTAATAAACAGGGACGATTTTGTCTTATATTTCTATTTTATATTATGCTAACGTGGAATAAGGTGTTTGCAATTATTAAGTTCTAGTTGTATATCTGCTAATAAGAGTACCATTTATATTTCATCGAAAAAAAAAAAGAAAAAAAAAAGAGTACCGTTTATACAAATGTTAATTTGTGGGACTAGGAGAAGTAAAAAGTTTGATTTGTGAACAAAGGCAATAATTAGGCTGAATCACATTAAATATTGGTGTTCTTGGTTTGCATGTTTGTTTGTTGTATATTTGATAGGTATGTTCTAACCCCATAGTAGGGGTAAAATCAGTGAAAAAACTTCAATTCAGTTGTCTAGATTGAGAGAAACTGTGATTACTATACTAGGTTATAACTGCAACCACAAGTCAACCATTAATTCTAAAATTCAAAAGAGAAAAATAAATAAACCAAAGAGGTTGAATATATTATATATACATGTACTCGTGAACTTTGACGTTACTCTAAATTTAATTTAAACAATAAGTTATTGTGATTTATATTGTTATATATATATATCCAATCGGATAATAATCTAATGGCAAAAAAAAAAGAAAAAAAACCTAATGGATAATGCTATATATATATATATATATATATCAACAATCAGCTTTGACAAAACTAATAACTTCTCCAACTAAACAAAACAATCAATTCAAAGACTACAAATACATCTAATCCTAGAAATATAAATGCTTAACGAATATGTACATGTTTTGATCATGTTATTAATAATAAACTAAACTATGATTATTTTGGTGACTGAAATTTACAGCGACTTTATAGATGATTGGGTCAAAATTGGTCTACCTGCCAAGGCCAAAGTCATTGCTGAACATGGCAACTTACCATTGGAGAAACAATGTGAAAAATGTGCTGAGGTAAAGCTGATTATTAATTGCGACAAATGTTACACTTTTTCTTTTCCACCTAGGAGACAATTTTCCATATTCTTCCCTCAACAGTTCCATACCATAAAATTTAATATTAGAATGTGTTAAACATATTAATCTAGCAAATAAAGCATCTGCTCTTAAATGAATAAAATAATTTTATGCAGGAAGCTGTGAATCTGTCACTGGTGAACATCCAAACTTATCCCTACGTTCAAAGGGCACTTAAAGAGAAAAAAATAGCACTGAGGGGTGGATATTACGACTTTGTGGTTGGATCTTTCAAGCTTTGGGAACTTAAGTCATATATTTCAAACCCAATAAACATATGATGATGATGGATGTCCCATTGTGCTTTTGTCACAAATGCTTATGTTTGTTACCCTCGTTATGTTATGCTAGTACTTTTAAGTACATGGCTTCACGAGCCTTTAAATAAAGGGGAATGAATAAAAGTGCCCCTTTTATAGTCATGTATACCCTTGGTTGTGTAATGTATCTAGTTTTAGTTGGGATATCTTTGTTGGATTATTAAACTTGATTTGGTTATGGAAGGCATTAAAGCATGTGATTTATGACATCAAAAGTTAGAAAAATGCATGTGATGACTTATGGCCAAAGGAGAAGAATGTACCTATCCTCCATCAAGAAGCAAAGTATATCACATTAATCCTATGGTTGTTAGATTTTTGGAATTTTAATAATGAGTAGAGTAGATTAGTTCTCTACTATTATATATACCCCTCCATATATATAGTTTCATATTAAGTGAAGAAGAAGAAAAATCTTCTAAGAGTCAGATAGTGAAGAAGCATAGATTCTTAAGTGAGTTATTTGAGAGCATGTGTGGAGTACTAATTCTAAGAGTGTTTATCTTGAAATAAAGAGTTTGTTTGTTTGGGTTTGAACAAATTTCCAACAAAGTAGTATCAGAGCAAGGTTGTGAGTTCTCTTGAAATAATTCTAAGTATACTCTGTGATTGCAGCTTTGAGTGATCTTCTACATCAGAAAAGATTTCTTGAGATTGAGAGTATAAGAAATTTGTTCCAAACCTATAACTATAGTATATACAATTGAATATCTCGACGAGGCGAACACGTGATCATAAAAATCATCCCAATCGGAGTCAGAACAGACCTCCACGAGCCACCGGAAGTTTATTACTAAAACCTGAGTCAACTCTCTGAGTTGGACTGAGTCAGAACTAAGCCAAGCCGAGCAATTAACCTAGCCATATAAGCAGTTTGACTGAGCCATTGACTACGCCACCTGAGCTGTTGACCAAGCCGTCTAAGCTGTTGACAAGAGTTGACCAAGTCGTTGAACTTGTTGACTTTGACTTTGACTCCACTCGAGGCTCTTTTAAGGTTTTTTGGCATTCTAGATTTATTCGCGTCATTAGAATTGCCAAAATCTCATTCTATTAAGAGCTATGGTAAATAACAGTATAGAATCTTTTCAAGTTCCACAACTAAAGGGCAATAACTTTGAAAATTGGAGTATTTGAATGAAGGCATTTCTTGGAGCATATGACGTCTAGGAGATCGTGGAGAAAGGCTACAATGAGCCATAAGACAAGTCGACTCTATTCCAAATACAAATAGATAGTTTAAAAGACTCGAGAAAGAGGGACAAAAAAGCTTTCTCCTATATATATATATATCAGGCATTAGATGATGACAGCCTTGAGAAAAATTCGAATGCAACCTCTGCCAAATTAGTATGGGAGAAGTTGGAAGTCTCTAACAAAGGAGCTGAACAAGTAAAGAAGATTCATCGTCAAATTTTAAGAGATGAATTTTAGTCTCTATATATGAGATCATCTGAATCAATCTTCGATTATTTCTCTAGAGTTTGGTCCGTTTCAAGTCAATTAAAAAGAAACAGTGAGAAAAAAGATGGTGTAAGTACCATGGAAAAGATACTTTGCTCAGTAGATCCAAAATTTGAGCATATTATTACGACGATTGAAGAAACTAAAGATTTCAATGAGATAACCTTTGAACAACTGATAGGGTCATTACAAGAATATAAAGAAAAGCATAAAAAGAAACAAGGAATCATGGAACAACTCAAGATACAAATAAATAAATAAACAAACAAATTCTTTATTTCAAGATAAATACTCTTAAATTTATAACTTCACACACACTCAAATAACTCACTTAAGAAATGCTTCTTTATTCTTAAGAAGCTATGCTTCTTCACTCTCTCACTCTTAGAAGATTTTTTTCTTCTTCATTTGATATGAAACTACATATATAGAGGAGTATATATAGTAGTAAAGAACTAATCTACGCCACTTATTATTAAAACTCCAAAAATCTAACAACCATAGGATTAAAGAGCTTGATAACTAATGTGATGCACTTTGCTTGTTGATGGACGATGAGTACATTCTTCTCTTTTGGCCATAAGTCATCGCATACATTTGTCTAACTTTTGATATCATAGGTCGTATGCTTTGATGCCTTCTATATCATAAATCAAGTTTAAGGGAGGGTGTTGGTTTATTAAACTTGATTTAGTTATGGAAGGTATCAAAGTATGTAACCTATGACATCAAAAGATTTTGTTTGTTTGGGTTTGAACAAATTTTCAAAATACCTGTAAAAGGAAGAGATAACATCCTTATTCGCACTAAAGACGGCAAATAACAGTTCACTTTTTAAGTGTCTACTACGTACCCAACATGAAAAGCTACATTTTGAGTTTAGGTCAACTCTTAAAAAAAGGCTATGACATTCACATGAAATATTATGGTCTTTTTATAAATAATTAATATCACCTTGGATCCCCAATCTTTTCCTAGTATATTACTTCGGTCTCCATTCTTATTTTTGTAACTTTTAACTCCTCAACCTTATCATTTTATTTTATTTAGATCCTTTTTAACTAATTTCGTTAAAAAAGTGTTATTGTGGCACCTACATATCACCTTTTCTATTTGAAAGGGTATTACTTGGAATTTCAACAAAGATAAGAAATTACAACGATTCTCTCTTTACCTTTCTTGTGGTTCTCTAGAATATTATGATTTATGTAAGCTAAGGTTAAACTTCTTGAATATACGAAGGAGAAAAAGGAAAAACAAAAAAAAAAAAAAATGAGATCTTTTCTCTGGTCTTTCATATGTTCTTTCCTTCCTAAATGTTTTATAAATAACCATTGTGATTTGGTACTTGGAGAGCTCAAAACAAAGCAAAAGAAAATAGAGCTTTTGGAGGGTCTAGGCTCACGATATATAGAAAAAAGTAAAGATTTTTTGGTCAAATTATAATAAACGAACTAGAAAAAAAAAATCACCTAAACGTGATTAAGTATATATGTATATATATATTGAATCTTTAAATTTCTCCATCTGCTTGAACTTTCTCACCTCTGCTTTCCTAGTGAATTTATTTTTTTTTTATCTCAAAAATCAAAGAAACATATACCCATTTTCGTTAATTTCAAATTTGATATGTTCAGGTTGAACACAAATATTAAAAATTTTTGGATCAATAAAACTTTAATTAAGATCTATCATTTCTAAATCAACCACCAAAGAAAGATCAAACTCCTAAATAGAAGTATTAATAAAAATAGAGTTCCGTTCAAAATGAATTTGCACCATCATCCTTATGAAGAGTGTGAGATCGTGGCGTATCACAAGAAGGAGCAGTTTCAATGTCTTAAAGCTGAACAGAATAAGCAGAAATTTTTTTACAAAATAATAAAATCAGGAACATATCTATATGCAAAAAAAGGCTCGAAAATCATGGCAACATAGTCTCAGAAAATGGACTGCTGCTAGTCTGATGAGTGAGTTTTATTCACGAATTGGATACCATTTAAGCTAGATATTTGGTAGATTCTTGAGATTTTTGTGAGTTTTATTTGTGTTTATATATTTTGAGTGTAGGATAGGTAATTTTGGTGTACTTGATGGTGTTTGGAGTAAGAATAATATGGTTTGTAGCAAGATGGGTAGAGGATATGGCACCTTGGCGTTTGGCAATGGCACTAGAGCGCTTAAAAGGCTCAAAATAAGCTGAAATTTGTGTGGACCAGAGAAAGCGGCACCCGGGCGCCATGTTATTAGTGCTTTGGTGCTAGTTTAGGTTTAAAAGAAAAAATAACAGCAACAGTGACACCCCGACACTACACTGCAGAAATTCTGTATATAATTTTGTTTTGACGCCTTTTCACCTAATTTTATGGCGGTCGCCTCTAAGCTTATAAATAGGTCTTTTTAAGAATTATTTGAGGACCGAGAGAGTCATCAAGAACTAAATAAAAGAGAGAGAGAGAGAGAATGAAGGATTGGAGGTAGAGCGATTGGTAACCCAGATACGGAACGCCATTGATTTGACTTCTAGTTTTTCTTCCCTTCTTTGTTCTTTCTTCTTCCATGTCTAGAACCATGTTTAAAGTTTGTTTTCTCTTTACCATGAACTAATTTTATTTTCTAGGGCTACGATGTAGCCAGACTATAATGTTTTGAACTATTTCAATTCTAATTCAAGTTTATGTTTATTTCCCATTCTATGCTAATTGTATTAATCTATGCTTAATGCTTATGAGGGTTTGGCCAATTTTTTCATGAAATTAAGGATTTAATCTAAGATTTGAGAAGGGAGGATTGAATTTGTTTTGATTGATATGACATGAGATTATCATAGGATAGAAATATCTATGGATTTTATGCAGTAATATGAATTTATTGTGCTTAATGAGTTTTGGTAGATTCATAATTTACATAGAGATGTTGGAACTTATTTATTAAAACATACCTATTAATTCTTGAAAAATATTGATAGAAAAATTAGAGAGATTCACTGTTAGCATAGAGAATGAATATAAACTGGTTGGATTGATAGATTCAGATAGATTAATCTAGGTAAAATCGAAACCCTAAGTTTTTAATCATTAGAAGTTTTCTTGAGTTATTTATAAACTTGATTTCATTTATTTAATTTTTTTTTCTTCAATTGTCACATTTACGATTGTTCAAATAAATTTATGAATTAATATAAATTGGTAATTGGCAATATAAATCTCTGTGGGACGATATTCTATTTACTCTATATTACCTATTCGGTGACGTACACTTGCGTTCAATAAATTCCATAACACAGTCATATCATAATTAGAAACATGGAGGAAAAGCTGTCAAATTTAATTCCTACTGCGGAAGGGGCAAGAATCAATACCCGATGATGTATTACAAATTCACTAGAAAAATGAGTAATATATAAACTAAATGGCTCCGTATTAAGCAGACTCAAAAAATTTACTGGACAAAAAAATGCATTTTCTATTGAGTAACTTCCTCCTCACAAACTATGAGATCATATCGTATCGTATGAAGTGCTCCACGACCTTGCAGTACTTATTTATCTTTCCCTCAATTTCCACGTTAGATTTTATATGTTCACTTTGGAAGAGTTTAGAAGAATCACGAGTCGAGGAGCTCACTACGTCTTATACTCTTATCGCAGCATGCTCAATAATTCAATTCGACCACCCACAATGGTTATTGTCATTAAATATAGAGTCCTTGATTGACAGTGCTACGGGCCAGGAGGTTAGAGGAACCCATCGAAAAGGGATCTGCTAATTTAGTTTTTATTTTTTAAATTTATTTTTTCTTTTTTCTTTTTTGTGTTTGTTTTTGTAAAATTTCATATAATATCTTTCTATATAGAACACGTGATGTGCAGATGATGCTTAACGACATTTTTGGACGGAATCTGTGAAAAAGGATCTATACAAAACAAAATAATAAAGTCAGGGAGTTAAAAGCTACAAAAATAGAGACCTAAGTAATTCGCACAAAATAATAAAGTCACGAAGTTAAAAGCTACAAAAATAGGGACCTAAGTAATTCGCTGGGAAAAAGTTGAGAATCCTAGGTGATATTAACCATTTTATAAAAGATGACAGAGGAAATTTAATTGCCAAGGTAAAAAATGTCAAAGAATAGAATGTTTTTTTCGTTCTTTTTAGCACTTTTTTTTTTATTACTAAGATAACCTTGAGTAAAAAAAAAAAAAAAACCTCTTCCCAACCCCTTGTTAAGTACATCATTTATCTTCAACCCCAATTCCTTTGCAGATGGCACTAATGATTACAAATTAATTAAATTTAATTTGAATTATTGTGTAAGAGTTAATTGATTAAATTCATTCAATTGTAGGACATTGATTTTTTTACAAATTTGGCACATCCGATTTGTGCATACTATATCATATCCTATTGAGGATACACATTTAAAAAAGGATTATATATGATAATAATAAGTAGTTTCCCTTCTCACGTAAAGGATGTAAACAAAAATAAAAATTTTGAAAAAAAATTGTTATTAGCTACTAGTAGAAACATAATGGAAGAGAAGAAAAAAATAGAAAAGAAAAAGAAAAATAAAGAAGAGGAATTAATAAGGAAGGAGAAAAAGCGATGAAGAGTGGGGGTGGGAAAAGAGTAGACAATTAATTTTAGAGATATTTTTAGAAAAAATAGGGGTATAAAGAGTATTAATTAAAATTTAAATTCTAACAGAATGTATGGTTTTAGAAATAGTGTGGGGATGGTGTGCCACCCAAAAAAAAATTGGGATTTTTCCGTGAGAAAAATAAATTAGTTTACAAAATTATCCTTGTGAAAAAAAAAAAAAAATGCCCTCCGTTTTAACAACTTCTTGGTTAAAGTGTGTGTGAGTTTGTGTGTGTGTGCGCTTTTTTTTTTCCCAAAACATGGAAATTTGTCATTTGAAATAGTCACTATCCAATTTAATGATTTTGAATATGATCATTATTTTAGTGATTATTTCGAAAGTCATTTTCTTTTTTTTTTTCTTTTGGGAAAATATACTTTTAGAATTTTTGGGAGAAAATGGAATGAAATTGAAAAGGAAAAACTGAATAGAGTGAAACAGAGTTTATAAAAGCTTAAATTCTCAAAAATTGCGGATTACATAGGCAATTTTCTTCCAAAAAAAAAAAAAATCTGAATGCTTTTTCTTTTTCCAATATTAGCTCTCCTCTCTCCTCTCTGTCAAAATGGTTTTTAGTCAATTCATCACCTAGAATGAAAATAGTCTAAAAAAAGTCCTCTCATCCCAAAACACTACTATCCTCATCCATTTCTTTTAATATTTTAATAGCATGTTTACTAAAGAGTAATGGGAATGGTATATGGGGTTATGATTCCCATAAAAAGGTTTACTAAAATATGGTAAAGGGGGAAATATGTGGGGCTCACATAAATTTAGGAGAAAAGAATAGGAATACTTCCCCCACCAACACCCTAAGGAGTCTGATAACCTGTGAACACTTCTTTCCTCTTTTCTAATTATTAAAATTGTAAAATACAATTTTACCCCAAAAAATCTATCTACTTTAAATCGTATATGTATTTAAAAGGATAATTTAGTAAATATAACATATTCTCATTACTTTTCCTAGGTTAAGTAAACAAATGAATAGTATTCTAATGAATACGATTCGCATTCCTATTAATTTTAAGTAAACAACATACTATAAATAATGATTCTCATACCCTTTTATTTTATTCCCATTCATTTCCCTTTTTGTTTATTCCGATTACGATTACAGCGAAGTAAACGTGCCATTAGTAATACTAATGGTCACTATATGGTACTTAACACTACATGATGTGTTTATCTGTTACTAACTAATTATAATTACATTTTAGCTAGGCTTATGTAGGATCCAATTTATTAATTAGAATCATAAGTAACAGACTGACACGTTATTGTGGTGTTGGACATTATTGGTGTCTCATAACATTGCTCATATTTTAATGAATTTCAATATTTATGGAGAGTGCTACCAAGAATTTATGCATACGTACCCTTCTGGCCAATGTGTACTCAAGTTAAAAGGATGGCTCATACAAGACTACAAGTACGTTCTTTGCATATTATGAGACAAAACGATACAACCAAAGAAAATAATTTTATTATAAAGTCATGGAAACTAGGGAGAGAAGAGGAAAAAAAAAAACAAAAACAAAACAAAATCTAAAAGCCACTATTCCAAACAAAACCAAGAGAAGGTTCATCTGGAGGCTCCATAAAATAAAAGCTAGCAGGATTAATAAAATCATCAGCAATACTAGAAAACAAAAAAGGGCTATCATAATTGTCACTCATCTCCACCTCCCCCTGGCCTCTCATGAACCCAGGTGGGCTTTGGGACCCATCTTTTATGACTTTATTGCCTTGAGCTTCACTTGTATTGTTTGGCAGCTCGGATAAGTATGGCCCTGATGGGGTACACACTTTCTTATCTAGCTCTCCTGACAATGATTGTGTTACATTTTTCATCCCTACTACTTTGCTCTTTCCCTTCTTGATACCGAGCTTCTTGCTCAAACAAGTGTTCCAATGGTTCTTCACTTGGTTGTCAGTCCTCCCAGGTACCCGACCAGCGATCAATGACCACCTAAAGATGATAATTTAGTACACATTTTAGTGTCACTCTTGAGATATAGTCGCTTGGTAAGTCTAACAATGGTAATCACATGTCGATACTATGAAATTGTGGCTGCTATCATGAACAAATATTTGGAATGGTGAATAGTAACACTATCCCATGTTTAGAGATAACATATCATCCCAATTCAGTCAATACTGACTGACTATTTAGTGCCTTAAAACTTAATGTTATAGCAACAAATAGTACAGGAAAATGAACAAAACAGGAAAGAAATCATGTATGAACTTTTAGATTGGTAACAATGATCTTTGACTATCAAGATAGTAATTTTGACCTCCCTATACTGCCTAACTATTCCCACTTACAATTTGGAACGATAAAGCTTTTGTTTTTAGTTTTTTAAAACACAAAAAGAAAGTACTTTTTCTTATACTATTTTTTTATTTTCAAAAATAAAAATGTATTTGGTAATAATGTTTTTATTTTTTTTGTTTTCTAAAATAAAAAATAAAAACACGTTTGGTAACTAGTATTTTTTACTTTCAAAAGTGAAAATCAAAAGAGAGAGCAGTAAGGGAAAAAGGGAAGAGAGAATTATGAGAGAGAAAAAGTGGTATTCATCTAAATAAATTTCTAAAGTGGTATTTTTCAAAATAAATTTTGAAAATGATATTTTTCTAAATAATTTGAAAAATTTTCGGATAACGGATAACGTTTTACCATTTTTTACAGTTTTATGTCGAGAAAAAACCACTTTTAAAAACATTTTAAAAATTACAATTTTTTTTACAAGGGCCTAGAGAGATAGTGACACGAGAGATAATGATGGGAGAGAAAACTTTGAGAGAAATGGTGATGTAAATCTAAATATGTTTGAATTTTAATACTAGCCATTCCGAAAAATTGTTTAAAAAAGTTTTGAAAGTAAGAAATTTTTGTTTTCCAAATTTTAAAAATCTTTTTAGGTAAAAAAATGATAGTAGTTTTATCAAACATGTTTTTGAAAAGTATTTCCACTTTTTTGATTAAAAAAACAAAAAAAAACTGTTTAAATAAATGTTACCAAACAAGCTCAACAATTCCACACGCATATACATGATCGCTTAACGATTCTTCTTTTCTCGGAGGATATGAAATGAGAGAAACCTGTTTCCAAGGAGTTTATGGAGGCGAATTATGAGGTCCTCTTCTGCTTCAGAAAAGTCACCCCGCTTTACACTGGGGCTTAGATAATTCATCCATCTTAGTCTGCAACTTTTGCCACATCTCTTCAAACCTGAAATCTCATGTTAGACCAAAAACAAGCAACACTACATATTTAATGTTCCAAACTATGTATGATCATAAAATGAAAAAAAACTGAAACCACTAACCTGTTTCTCTAGCAGTACGATTCCAATTCCCTCTCCCATGCACCCTTATGTGATCCAATAGAATCTTGTCCTCCTCTGCTGTCCACAGACCTCTTTTGTTTTCATTTTCAGCTTTCATTGTTCAGGTAGAATAATTGAGTTTTATGGTGTGATAATATATAGAATCCAAGACTAAGAATCTTTAGGAAGCAATAATATCACATCTATACATTAATACAAATGCTTGTCCAGATTTTGTATTGAGTACGCAGAGAGATGCTATTAGAGGTGGTTGGGCAATTGAGTATAGAACATGTGATTGTTTATGGCTATAGATGCTATTAATGGTGGTAGGGAAATTTGAGTAGTAGAACATGTGGTTGCTTATGACTACTAGATTTTACATCAACTTCACCCGCAAACTTTACAGATATATATAGTACTATATTGACTGTAAAGTAACACCACAGCTAGTAATTGGGCAATGTTTGGCAACTTAAGGCAAAATATCAGTAAGGATTGGCCCCATCATTGTCAGGCAGCCACTACTCCCACCCCCCTCTCTCTCTCTCTCTCTCTCTCTCCCCTCCCTTTGTGCACTCACCAAGCACATTGAGGCCCTTTCTGGTCGTGTTCCACGGCTCAACTAGTTAAATTCTAAGCAAAGATTCAATTTACTAGTAACAACTAAGCCATATAGGACCACCAAGTGGAGTGGCGTAGTGGTTGTTGAGCTTCTGCCTGATGGTTGGTGGTTCAAAACGGGATTTGCGCAAATTAAATATGGGATTGAGTTCCTTTACCCTGCCCCCAAAAAAAAAAAAAAAAAAAAAAAAAAAAAAAAAAAAACCAAAACAAAAAAAAAAAAAAAAAAAAAAAAAAAAAAAAAAGCCATGTCTAGGCTTTTTCAATTTGAACTAGCTAGTTGATCAATTTAGATTATCAAGTTCCCAACATCAATTTAGAATTCCCAACATCAATCCCGGGAATAGAAATGTCTTGTGTTACGGCATACTTCGGTCGATCGGTATACTTCGGTCGATGATTGTTTTCGGGTGTGATAAATTTTTTATAATTAGTCACTAACTAAAAATATTAAGTCACAAATAATGTGATAATTGTGCAATGTGGGGTCAATTAAGAAAATTTGACATGTCAAATTTTTATTGAAAATTTGCTAAATTCATGCCACATCATTACAATGTCGTGTGTCACAATATCATTGGGCCACTTGTCATACTACTATTGGACCATCAAGGTATATAGGTGTCACAATCTCCAATCTTATCTTTTTAGTAGAGGACACATTATGTGACATATGTCAATTTCTTATGAGTTCTTGAGCCTATTCTCATCTTTATTCTTTCCCACCGCTTGTATTTCCTATATATATGTACTGTGTAAACAATGAAGGGCAGCTCATTTTTACTCCTGAATACAAATTCGTTGTTTGTTCTCTCTCTCTCTCTTAGTATTAATTCCTTGTATCGTTTCCCTCACCCATAGAACCAATCATCATCAATCTATATACATATTCCTTTATCAAATTGTGAGCCATAACTTTATTTTGCTCCCATCGGTTCCTTTCCTCTTACATGTGAAGAAGTCCAATTCATATTTTATTACCATCGCCATCTTCTTATTAATTTCTTAAACATTCATCTTCATATTACACAAGAGCCGACCAGTGACTCCCTTTTCTTCATTCCATATCTATATATACTTGTATTCATACACAATCTTGACTAACCTTGCCATTGTCCACAAGCCGTGATCATTTTGATCAATACTCACCATCATTCCTCGTCGGTCCCTGAGCAATCTACACACTTATCTTCTGGTCATCTTTACCTTGTTATTTCCTTCATAAACCAAGCACTTTTTTTTCTTGTTTTTTTATTACCATCATTTTTTATTTTAATTTGCATTTTATTTGCATTTATATGACTTTAGTGTTAGACTTGACTAATAAGTCTTCTTGCATGCATTGCACGTGTCCATTCATACATGTATTTATATTGTTACATTCTTAGTATTATTGTCCTATACTAGTTTCATAACATTATTAGTGTAATATATATAAGCCATAACACATTTTCACGTGCATTTCCTAGACTTGGTTTCCAAATTACCTTTTCTATTTCTACATGCATATATATAAATATACATACACACGTTCATATGTATGTACATTTGTATTATTTTTATTTTTAGCATCATATTTTGCATAAGCGATCTTTGGACACTGAGCTACTCTTCACAAATTTCGTGCTTGACCTGTAGCACAAATTCGAGATTTTGTGCTATCTATATTATATATATATATCTGTCTTATATCTCTATCTTGGCAGGTAATTCGTATTGCTGCTCTAAGTGCAATCAATTATTACGCTTCCTCTTTCCCGATCCCCGTAAAGTAATCTGTATTGCTGCCTTAAGTGCAATCGGTTACTTTGCTCCCCTTTTAATTATTATGCTCATTTATTTAGTAATCTGTGTTGTTTTTTCCCGCAACCGGTCACACCGCTTTATTTAAATTTCAGTACTTTAATTTAAATTATTTATTATTATTTCGTACAATATGGCTGGACTTACCGCCTCGTAATTCTAACCCCTCTAATTAACTAAAACTGGCATATGGACGGTATCGCCTTCGTCAGTTTCTAACTATTTATTTTTCTGCACTTTATTTCTGTAGCTAACTTTTAGTTGACACCATGGTCGGTTTATTTGCTTCAGCCAATTAATAATATTTAATTTCTTGTCTATTTATTTATTACATTATTATATTACTTCTNTACTTATTCTCAAGCACACTAAGTGAGTCATCCTTGCAACCGCCAATCTCGTCGAGATACGTAGGAAGAGTTGTTCTTATTTCGACCGCCTATCCTGTTTCGACACGTGGAAATGTTGTGATGACCCTTTCTGTTGTGCATTCTAATGGTCTAACCCAATTATTTTCTATTTTATTTTAATTAAGTATAGGTCACACTAATTAATCCAGAGCACAACTCTGATCCTGAACAATGATGAAAGACTTGAGTATTGTCCATTCTTTATATCTTGAACCAAGATCTTCTCTTTTTCTTTTTCTTTTTCATTTTTTTTTTGTATGGAATATTGGACCAAAGTTATATACTATAAAGCAAATAGTATTATCCTCCAAAGCTCGTCACTAAGCAAGAAAGAGATTAACAAGCAGAAGAGTTTAGATTCTTGGGGTCGCCTTATACATATGAACGGTGTTGTGGAATTTTATACGCAAGTGCACGTATCGAACAAGTAATAAAGTGATGAATAAAGATATCGTTCCCACAGTGAAATTGCTATAATTCATTAAGTACTAACCTACACTAGTTATCAATTTATCCAAACAATCAATTTGAGAATTCTAAAATTAAAATTTAAACTAAAAGAAAACAAGAAAATAAATAAAATAAAATTAAAAAGCGCAAATAATTTATCAAGTTACCAATTAAAATAAACCTAGGATTACAATTTTCACTCTACGTATGCCTGAATCACTAGTTACCCTCTTTGAATTACTATTCAACCCGAATTGTCAATCAAGAACCCTAATGTATCTACAAGCCTCTTCCGATAGTCATGTAGAAATATCTCCTCTAATTAACTCACTATATTCCTATGTGAATTAGATTAAGAAAAGATTCATTAAGATTAAGGTCTTTCAATAATTGCACATATTATATAGGTATATTCCTATCTCACATAAACTCATTTAAGCATGATCATGTGTTATTCTACCTAAGTCTAAATCTGAAATTCCTCTTCCAAGTTCATACAGATTACTAATATCAATTTAAGTGGTGATCAAGCACTCAAAAGTGTTAATAACAAGATAGAATAAATAACTCGTAAATTAAAATCGCAAAATCAAAGAGGTAACATCATAATTCAAACTACATATAGAGATCCCATTGTAATCCTAGAAAATAAATTTAGTTCATAATGAAAATAACAACACTAAAAATAATAATTTGCAACATAATGAAAAACTAAAAAATAAAAATAAACAAACGAGAGTTTCACAGAGCGCAGAATGATTGAGAATAATCACAAGCCTCCTCTTCCAATTTGGCCTCCAATTGCTCTCTCTATTAATCTCTCTCCCTCTCTGAACTATTGTGTTTCTCTCTCTGAAATGGTGTATTTTTCTTCCAAGTCCCATGGCCCTTTTATAACTGACGGGAGTGAATTCACGTTTCCCAAAGCTCCTCTTTGATTGGTGGAGTGATGTGGCAATTATCCATTTTTCTCTCCTTTTTTTCTTTCCTGTTTCCCCACGTTCCTATTCAAATTCTAATACTTGGGCACTTATCAGATGCGGATAAACACTATAAGCTCCGCACAAATCTCGTATTTCATTGGCTGAAAAAATCAAAGAACTTTGACTAGTGATGTGGCAAAATCCAGTTGGAGCTAAAATCCGGTTGTACCATCGTGTGAAGCACCGGATCCGACCACCCTGAAGACTCCTGCGCCAGCCATCAGATCGTGTGCCCCAGCTGTCCCCTCTCGCAGCTATCCCACTCACACGCTCGCGCGTGAATCGCACGCGCGCATCTGAGCCGTTTGTTCGATTAATCCGTCGGTTCGGATTTATTCCGGATTTTTCTTCTTTTCCGATTTTTTCCTCTTTTTTCTTTTAACCTAAATCAAATCAAATTAAATCAAATCAAAAACATAAATCTAATAAACATCTATTTTAAATTAAATTAACTTAACCAAATTAAATTAAAACACCTAAACCTAATAAAATAAAATTAAATAAAACTAAACCTAAACCAAAATAAAATAAAACAACTTAAATTACTAAAAATCTAAATTAAAATTACTCTAGGACACATTTTTAATGAGTAAAAAGTATAATTAACTCTATAAAAATAGAGTTATCAAACGGTTTAGAGCTGAAATATGATACTAAATAATCATGTGGCTACAGTGTGATGTGTCTCTTTCCTTTTGTGCTTTCATTATCTTTCTGTTTTCAACCATTTTAAACAATTTTACAAAACCAGAAAACAAACGGCCCTCGTTCACTCATTCGGTTGTATCCTTGAAGATCGACGATGTTGATATACTTTTGACGAGGATAACCATTAAATAACTACACAACTTCGGGATGAATAAACATTCACGCAATTTTACCTGATAATTTCTGGCTAATCTTATTACATATGGGGACTGCCCATTTCAATGGTGATAAGCCCGTGGTTGACAGCCAGGACGAATATCATCATTCATCATAGTCCTCATTAACAAATTTTCTCATTTCTTCGGAGCAACAGTCACCCCTGTCTTTTCACAGATACCACACTAAATGCATTACGAGGATGTCAAAAGATTATCATCAATGTCCCTTTGCTTTACTACTGTTAACTCTCAGCACATAAATCGCAAACCATTAAGTTTGGTGAAACTAAGTACTTGGCTTTGCTACGACCCTGCACTTTCTAGTTTCTTGAAATCTGTCCAGGAAAAGAGTCCACTATTAAAATGTACTCATGGAATTGAAATTCATGACAGGGTAGCATTCTAGAAATTAGAGCTAAGAGGTTGTGTTTTTATAATGAATGTAACAATATAACAAATGCTCCCACAAGCTAAGGTTAATAGAGAATGCCGTTAAAATGCCACGGATCAACTTGGCTAATGTTTTGTGCCTCCAAGTTCAAAATTCCCTATATCTCTCCCGTTCTAGAGAAAATACTGATTGAAAACCAACTGCAGTACTCTATACGTACACAGCTCCACAAGTTTAAGATTCTAGTAAAGCTAATTTCACCAAATTGAAGGTTGAACAGCAGGAGTTTCAGTGTCTCCATAACTCCACATGATGAACAAATATCTTCCATCCAAGCGCAGAGGTTAAGGTCCGATTCCTATAAAGCATGCATTTCTTGCATTGTCACGCTGCACAGAAAAAGGAAAAGTTTCGCTTCAGAATCAATATTCAACAGTAGCAAAGAGCAAGGAAAGGTGCCCAAGAACAAGTTTAGACTAACTTGATAGATTTAAATTCTGAAGAAGTTTTTCCACCATAATTCTTTGCTGTACCACACTGAGAGACTCCGACTTCATAATTGCATTAGCTGTAATGATAACTGTTGATGGAGAGGCAGCATTGACCTAGAATTTGACCAAGAAAGGGCACCAGAAATAATTAGAAATCATTCATACTAAAGAAAGGTAAAGAAAACAAAGATGCAGTGATAACATAACGGAAATCCATATGACAAAGAAAGTAATCGATCAAGAAATTACCCAAACACGGCCATTTAATCCAACTGCAACCTCAAAGGATATCTTCTTTCCAAGGGCCTCAAGAACTGTACATGGTGGGGAGCTGAGCAGCCTGATTACAAGATGAAAGAGCTCAAATCACCAAAGGAAGAGATAAAAACCACAAAGCCAAATATGGATTTGCCCATAAACTTGAAATGTTTAGAGAGATTTTGTCTTAAGAACTTCTCAAAAAATAGTAGCAAAGGGAACCACATCTCACGTTCTTGAAAGACCCGTTGAACATTCAAACATGTACCCATCTTTAAGGGGTCCAAACTCTGCTGCTTTTCCACTGGCTAAATCACAACAAATATAGAGCAAGGTCAAAAATAATCCATACTAACAAACTAAGAGACAAATGTAGATAATAAGACAATACCATCCGTGCATGACAATTCAGCATTCATGCCAGGATTTGCCTTCACAACCCGGACATAAAGCAAAGTACCTGCCTGCCATGCAACAATTTAGCCTAATTAAATCATTGCTATCGGTTTGAAGAAACAATAAATAGCCCGTCCTGCACATATCATGACTTTCACATGTGTGTACCTCAAACTTCGGTATGTTTCTCCTGGTTCCTCCTTCAAACGCAAGCACAGGCAAAAAGGCCAATGCAGGTCCTTTAATGTCCACAAGAAAATTCTGGAAGCAAGAACGACGTAAGAATTTGTAAAAAAAATGTTAGAAGTTCACAAAATACAAGGAAGTCGAATGTGAAAATAATCAATTCACACATAGAGCAGGTAACAAAAATTTGAAAAGATTATGGCAAAAGCTGTCATCTCCCTCAAAACCAAAAAATAAGAAAAATAATGGATGGTTCAGTATGTGACATTACTAAAAAAATCAAGGCGGTTCTTCATATACAGTATGCTTCACTGTTAGTTAATATGAGAATAACATTTTCATATAAACGGCGGCGGCCATGATAAACAAAGGACAGATACGCGATTAACATGTAGTTGTAGTTCAACATAGGAAACTTCTTAGTTTCATTTCAAAGCAACCAAACGAAACAAAATGTACACTGCCGGAAATAAATAATAAATAATAAATTCAGGAGTTTTATAGAATATTTCATACTTACATCTGCTTTGGAGTCCACCACAATACCAAGAATAGAATCCCCCACACAAGGCACATACTGTACAAGACAACAACATCGTCACACACAAAAAGATGTGGAAGCCATTTGGAATGTAAAAAGAACACAATAAACATACACAACTCGACCTTCAAATTTCTTAAAGAACTATTAACTAACACCAGTATCATCATTTTATTTCTAAGATTATAACACAATAATAAGTCATTCTAGTAAGCAACGAAAACACCAAGCCCAAAAATTTGAACATAAACTAAAGAAAATTCAGAGACATACTTCAATAAGTTCCTACCATAATCTAAGCACATTTATCAAACATAAACCGATAAACACACAGGAAAATAAACATTTACAAGAACCCAGCCAATGGTACGAAAACACCAAGCCCAAAAATTTGAACATAAACTAAAGAAAATTCAGAGACATACTTCAATAAGTTCCTACCATAATCCAAGCACATTTATCAAACATAAACGGATAAACACACAGGAAAATAAACATTTACAAGAACCCAGCCAATGGTACCAAGATAACCCAACTCTTTCTTTTGATTACTAAACCAAAATCTCTGCCTAAATGGATTGCCCATACCCTTTTCTGGGAGCTCTCGACCCAGTACTTATTTGGCTTAGACAACCTAAATTTCCCAGCTTTCGTCACAGATATAGCATCAGACTCCTGAAATTTAAAAAAATAAAGAATTTTAAACAAAAAAAGTTACAGTAAAAAATATATGCCCGTACAGTTATGATTATACATGACGAGAGATAAAAGAGAGACCTGCCGAAGGCCGCCGCCAAGCTTGATGGTCTGATTAGCCATGTTTGAGAGATCAAGAACCACATCTCCTGGCACCTAAAAAACCCAAAATTTTAATTTTAACTAATTAATTATACAGGGGAAAAAAAAGAAAAGAATAAAAGGAGTGAGTTTGACAAGAACTGCAGCTAACGAAAAATCAAAATAAAATTTAATTAAAAAAATGCTTACGACTAGTTGATCAATGAAAGTTGCAGGCGAACCAAACTGTTCCTTGGCCATTGAAGAAGAAGAAGAAACCTTACAGAAGGACTTGAGGCTCTGAAGATTATATAGGCGACCGGAGCTGGAAACTCTGCAACAAAACCAACAGTTTGGGGCACATAAGAGGGTTTTAGGAGAAAGAGAGGGTAATTGAGTAATTGTAATTTGTAACCAGGGTTATTGAACTTTTCAAATAAGACACTTTGGTACTTGGAAATAAAAAATTAACCCAATTACTCCTTGAAATTACTAATAAGTGACCCAAATTGCAAAATTAAATTCACGTGATTTGCACTATCACATTGAGCTCAAATTTAAGGTTAACGAAGGAATTAGCGTTACTTAAGAAAAAAAAGGTTCGTGTCAACAAATTATAAATAAATAAATGCCTTCAAATCTTAGCCCATGCAAGGCATAATATTAACTCAATGATGAAAAAAAAAATGGGCTGAAATAATTGGTTACCATGACTGCAGCTCATTCGAGATTTACAATGTCTTAGCAAAAATATAGAAAGTAATGGAAAAGCACATACTGCACATATTCAGAACAAGATAAATGTACACTTGTATTTTGTATGAGTTTTGTCCTTTAGTCAAAACTTTGTTACATGAGGTAATTTCAGCGAATCAAAGTGCTTTTGTACCAAATCAGTTAATCACTGATAATGTTTTAGTAGCTTTTGAGCTTATTCAATGCATTAGACTACGAAGACTGGGAAAAGTAGGGATTGCTACAATGAAGTTAGATATGTCTAAGGCTTATGATCGTGTTGAATGGCATTTTCTAGAAAAGGTTATGCTCAAAATGGGTTTTGCTGCGTCATGGGTTGAATTAATTATGAGATGTTTACGATCAGTTTCGTTCTCTTTTATGATTAATGGTCAATTTCGAGGTTTGGTTTCTCCACAACGTGGACTGCGACAAAGTGATCCTCTATCTCCTTATTTATTTCTTATCTGTGCTGAAGGCTTCTCGAGATTATTAAACTCTGAAGAGAAAAAAAGCTTAATTGTTGATTATCAGGTATATAAATCTTACCTTTCTGTTTTCATAACCTTTTAGTAAAATTATGGTACTTTTTTATTTACTTTTGTAAGTAGATATTTTTTTCTCTCTTGAAGGATTATGGTACTTGATTCCAAATCTCTAGTACTTATTGTGTGACAATTTTAGAATACTATGATTCAATAGGCTTGTGTAATAGGATTATTTACTTTAGACTCTAAAATTTTTCCGAAACTACCTCTAAAATTTACTGCACAATTAATATTGTGGTGATTATCTTCTAAGTATTTTCAAATATTTAAATAAAATTGGATTGAATTATACCTTTAATAATATTTATTGCAATTATATCATTGAATTTAGGAGTACATATGTTTTTTTATATCGGTACTTTTAGTTACTCACTTCTATTTGATAGTTTCTTTCTTGAACAAGCTATATTTGGGACTAATATCTGTATAAAATATTTCTTCCTTATACTATACACTAAAAATCTTAAATTCAAGCACCTATCATTTCGAAATATTACTTTCCTAAATGTCTATTTTGCTTCTAATCTGCACAAATAATGCTTCTTTTCTTAATATTAGATAAACAAAATATGTAAGTAAATAATAATATAATAAAAAATTTAAAACAAAAGGTTCTTAAAACTGAGAAATTCTGTATTAATCGATTATATTATAATACACTTAAAAAATGATTTCTTAGACATATTTTATTATGTCTTTTATTAAGGAAGAGTCTAAATTGTACTCCTGGAATGGAAATCATCTTTTATTAAGGTTTAGTCTACATTGAACGCTATCTTTCTGACTCTAAATTCTTTTATATTGATCTCACTAATATTCAGGTTGCAAGAACTGCTCCGAGAATTTCACATCTA
>JXTC01000059.1:1205108-1217271 GCA_002914845.1 Trema orientale | reverse complement strand
TATTAAATTATTTTATTAATAATTTTTTATTAATTAAATGGTATTTCATTCCACCTTATTCCACCCAAGATTGGGTGAAATAGAATTCCACAAAATTCTTTTCCAATGGAAAGACTTTTCCTTTATAAACTTTCTAACCAAACAAAGGAATTGGGTCATTCTGGAATTGTTTCTATTCTATTCTTTTCTATTATCCCCAACCAAACGGAGCCTAAATGATTACCCACTCCTATTACCCGACCTTATGTAACTAAATAATATACACATTAAAATAAATAAACAAAAGTATGCTTTTTTTAAGGGAATAAACAAAAATATGTTACACATACAAAAGAAAAATAATGACCTAATTTACATCATAAATTTTGCTTTAGATAGTTAATTTTGCATTTAGTAGTGTTCAATTTAGATTATTTTGTGTGGAACATTTTTAATTAATTATATTTGTATATCTTGCATTTTAATTATTTATTCACTTTATACTTTACATTTTTGTTATTATCAACATTAACATTCATATTTAGAAATTGTAACAAGCTTATATCAATTCTATAATAAAATACCAATTTTAACTATTATATTTACCAAAATACTATTTTAAACACATATATAAAAAGTAATTGAAATTCTTTAAATTAATAAACATTAATAACTAAATTAACAAATATTAAAATAAATATAGGTTTTTTTATTTTTTGAAATATTTTTTAATGTTGGTTACTTTAGTTATTAATTTTAATTAGTCTTAAATTCAAATATTTTAAAAATATATGTCCTTAGTGTACGGGGTATTTTGCTTAACTCAATTATTAAAATTAGTATTTGACCTAGAAAAAGTACAAATTTACTATAAGTTTTAAATTTGAACGACGAAGCTGATAATAACCAAACGCAATGTACAAACCGATCAAATAGTCAAAATACAAGCCTACGTGCCTAACCCTATTAGTAAGTAATGTAATGGAACAGGCATACACTCAACCATGCCTTATATGTTCCCATCCCTAAAATTAAACGAGAAAATGGGTTATTCTTTATTTTAAGGGCAAAACTGTCAAAGTACGGAAAGTTCAAGGGCCATATGGCCAAGTACCTGGAAAGAAAACATAACGGAAAAGATGAAAGCCGAAGGGTATTACGGTATTTTCAAGTCATGATAACAATTAACAAAAGAAGTTTTTTTTCTTTTTTTCCCTCTTAGTACAAGTTGGGTTCGAATTTTCTTCTACGCAAATTGGTGTGGGTTGTGAGTTGAAAAACCCAAATCACATTCATAGCACTGTATATCTTATTTTATATTGAAAAGAAAAATATAGCAGAAAAGAAAAAATGAGAAACATAATGAGGTATTTTGAATTACTCAGTAGGCTGAAACACATATCCCAAATTTGTTGTAATCAAATAACGTCATGTAAAATAGTTTACTTACAGTATATTTTTTTAACAACTCTCACAAAATACCTGTATTATTTTAGAGTAATATGACCTCATTCTATTTATTATTTGATCAAATGCAACTGGAAAGATGGCTAATGAAAGCTTAAGGTCACAATATTTAAAGGTTTTTTTTAAAAAAAAAAAATTAGAATCATTAAATGGTGGTAGCACTTATATTATATCTCACCCTTTATAATCGTATTACTAAGGTCACTATTTGCAACTTCAATTATTGTTGAGCAATGCTATGAGGCACCAGTGGTGTCCAGCACCACAGTGACATGTCTGTTTGTCACTGGATGATTTAATTAATAAACTGGGTCCCAAATAGGCCCCACTTAAAATATAATTATGATTAGCCAGTGACAGACTGATGCATCACAGTGGTGCCCCCCTATAGCATTATTCATTATTGTTGAGTCATGAATAGGGAGTTAATGATACAACTTCCAAAAATTGTGCAGCTCTCATGATATTTACCCTTGGCAAATGAACCACATAACTTTCATTTAAAAAAAAATTAATTGTGACGAAAACTCTCATTTGTGACATATAAACCAAACCACAATAAAACACAAGTATTCGACTTTTGAATATTGTGTTCAACTTTATAGCAATAACCTTAAAAAAAATTGGATATACATATTTATAGCACTCTTGGATGAAGTAAAAACAAAGATAAAAGGTCTACCAAGTGAAGTACTCCTTCTATCTATTTCTTCTTACGTGTATAATCATCCATATATGGACACCACTCTTGCAGGTATTTTTTTTTCATCTATTTATAAGTATTATTTTGTTCAAATAAAATTTATCGAATTTCACGCACGTTTTTTTATAATAAAAAATATAAAGAAAAAGAACATCAAATGATTATTGTAACATCAAAAATATAAAGAATATTTTTTCTTTTTTCTAACTAACTAGTTACATAATGATCTAACGGCTAAAAAACATAAAATAAAAAATAAAATAAAATAAAAAAGAAAAAACTTACTATAATCATCCGTATATATGTATCTATGTATATATGTATATATATTTTTGGTTGGGCGTAGGACAAACAAAGCAGAATTAGCTTTGGGTTTTGTCCTTTGTTCAGAACTTCAGATCCTAAAATCTTTCAGACATTGTTTCCCAAATTCCACCAGCTTCAATTTCTCAGAAAGTCAGAAAATTGGCAGGGTTATAAAATAAAATAAATAAAATCAGAAAGAATTTATCTTTGCCTTTGTGCTACTAATGATTTTTTCTCTATTTTTTTTTTTTTTCATATTAAAAGACAGAAAGTAGTGTAGATAACAACTGGCCACCAAAACATACAATCTTGCTTATGATTATTGAATTATTGGTATGAAACAGGATCATCACTCCTTACAGTTTTATAAATATTAATCGATCTATATAGTTCACGGCTATATACATTATTAATATGATAACATAGTTGTCATCTGATAATTGCAAAACAACTCACTTCAAGTTCAAAAGCAATGAAGACATTAGACCATAATATTAAATGCAACAAATTGATATTTCAACAAATATGGTTGATATAGATACAAGCGCATTCTATCTCAAACAATCTTCAAGTTAATAATAGTATCAACACATCTATGATTCTTGAAGAGTCAAATACAAATGACAAAAGGATCAACCAAGTTTGGTACAATCACTTGGTGACGTACAAAACAATTTTTGTTTCTAGTATAAATAATTATACAACAAAAAACCCGACTCTGGGGTTATTTCATTTTCACCCTTCATAATAAGAATAATGAGGATCAACTATATCTTCATTCTTTTGGTTATGTTTTCTTTTTCTTTTTTTTTTTCCGTCTTTTGTTCTGTTTTTGGGGGTCTTCTTTCCGTCCTTAAATATGTTGTATAATACAAAAAAAACATTTGTTCAAGAACATCTTGCCATATATCACACCTTAATGCCATTGTCTTTTAAACCGTGTGAGTTTGCATCCAGGAGGGTCTCCAGTGATCGGCCTTTTCTGCTTCGAACTCTGCCCGCTTCTTTCAGCAACTCCGCTAACCTTCTTTTCTCATCGTCCACATCAGGATTTGCAGTCCCCAGTTTCTCCTCCCTCATGCCAACAACGTGCTCCAAGATTTCAATTGCATCATCCAACCTAATTAAGAAATCAGACAGCACCAAAGAGAAGAAGAATATTAATGACTTGAATATTCCTAATAGTCTCACTAGAATATATAGTTTGTAAATAATTTTTGATCCAACTAACAGTGCTTCCTTCCAAATCTAAACCTCAAGGAATTCACAGTTCAAAAATCGCTTTCCACATTTGAATCTAGCTTTACTTATTGTGCTTGTGTTTCTATCAATTCTCATATTCAAACTAATATTCTGCCATATAACCTGGGCCCTGTCAGATATGGTTCACCAGTAGCTTTATTTGCATATAAAGGTGAACAAATGGTGTAAAACAACAAATATGTATGAGTAAGACAACACAGTGATGGAAGAATACCTGCCAACTGCATCATAGGTTCCAGCAAGATTGCTATACACCCCGAGTGTGTCAGGGTGATATGGTCCACACTCTTGTTCCAAGATGCTCCTGGCTTCCTCAAACAGTTCTGCAGCCTCATTAATTGCATAACGTTGTACACAAGCAAGACCCATTTGGTTAAGAGCAATCCCAAAGAAAGCAGATTTCTTCTCACCACTAGCACGAAGTTTTGAGACTGCATTCTTGAAAGAGTTGTACGATTCAGAATAATTTCCCAACATATAGTACAAGACCCCCATCTGGGCTTCAATTCCAGCTATTGTGCTTTGCTGGCCAGGAGCATCATTATATATCTTCAATGCTTTCTCTAGCAACTTGAGCGCCTGCTCAAGCTCATCCATTGATTCATAGATAGCAGAAATATCAGTCAGGCCGCTTGCTATCTCCTCTGCAGGAATCCCAGGCATGGGCTTTTCATAAATTCGAAGGGCATTCTCACAGTATGATTTTGATTCCCTTATTTTCCCTGTCCTGTTGTATAGATCAGCTAATCGAACAAAGACTGAACCAACAGATGGATGGTTCTCTCCTTTAGTGGTCTTGAACACAGTGAGTGCTTTCTGATAAGAAAAAATAGCCTCATCATACCGAGACAAAGATAAGTATGTGTCTCCAATGCTGCAATCAACAGATGCCACCTCAACTTCCTGGCCATTTGCCGCCATTGCCATGCTGGCTAAAACAAGATGTTCGAGAGCAGCTTCATGATCTCCCTTTGTTTCATATATAAGACCCATGAGCCTCCTGTCTGCTGCCTCTTCTGGAGAAGCAGGGGAACCATTTTCTCTATGAATGTTAAGAGCCATCTGGCAAAGCTTCTCAGCCTCATCAAATTGCAATGCTTGAACATGAGCTTCAGCCAGATACCTACAGGTCTCACCAACTCTTGGGTCTGTTTCTCCCAAAATTTGTTTCTGGACGTCCAGTCCTGTTGTATAAGACATTAGTGAGTTCTCAAGCATGCCCAGCATAGCGTAAGTATCACCCAACTGCATTTGACCAGCAAATTTAGCAAGGGCATGCTCTTGGCCTTCCTCAATCGACGGAATCGCAATTGAATGCTCAAGAACAGGAATCGCCTCGCTGTACCGTCCCAAGCTACAGTATATTGCTGCTGTAACATGTAAACACATAACTAGTTCTAAACTGGGCTTTCCATTTGCACATATCTCAAATGACTTTGCAGCTCGCAGAGCAAAGTCAAGAGCCTTCTGTAAATTCTCTCCAGAAGAAACCAAATGCCTTGCTTGCTTAAGTAAAAAGGGGCCCAGATCTGGATTATCTAACCCTGATTCAGTCGGATCCTCAGTTCCATTCTGCAACTTTGACCCTCCCAAAGGCGAATTTCTTACTTTCTTCCCTCCTGAACTTTGTTTCCGTGGAGTCTTATCGCCTCTCCTATCCACTGGAGGCTTCTCAGGAGATGTCTTGCCCTTAGGACTTGATTTTGGTGATGTTTCAGAATCCAACTGCACAGCAGAAGCTTTCTTTGACTTCCCTGAAGAAACAGATTTTGCACTTGCAGATTGAGTTTTCTCTGCCTTTCCAGATTTTTTACCTGAAGATGAACTTCCCTTCTTAGAATCTGAATCGCTACGTGAATCATCCACTGGCTTTCCTAAAACTTCTTCTTCTATTATCTCCACTTCCTTCATCTCTCCTCCAACAAGATGGTGCAACTCCGAGTCGATCCTAGACTCCTCACCATCAGATCCAAAGCTACGCCTTGACGGTGATTGATCAGAACTCTGCATGTCACAAACATTTTCATAAAGCTGCTCAATTGAGGTGTCAACAACCCCATCAACTGGGAGACCAGGACCCGTGTTCTGAGGGCTATGTGGGCTCAAATTATTGTTTGGGGCCTTATTTACAGCTGGGTTGTCCTTAGGAGGTGTAGAGTTCCCATTCAAAGGATTCACTGCCCCATCTTCACTTATTCCATCCATAACTATACCAGGCATCTCTTTGTACGAAGATGAAATAATTTAGCTGCAACAAATGTTTGAATCAAAAGCACATAGAATCAAACACTCGTCATAATGAATACGAACACATATAATATTTGAAACTTCAATTATATAACGATACAAATCAACCTTTAGCATTAAAGATAATACAAAAGCACATCAAACAGAAAACCAAACGCAGTGACAAAATCAAAAATTTCACTTCATTTTCTTGTCGACAATTTTCTCAGCAAGCAAACAAACTTGAGAAGCTAAAATCAATTAACAAAAAAACAATTGCAAAACTAGAAACATGGAAAGGAAAAAAGAAGAAAAGAAAGAAAGAAAAAACCCAATAAAGTAAATGTTTATTTGTAAGATCTATGTATATATACACACATACACACATATCAATTCATCACAAATAGAAAAGAACCATCTATAAAAATCCATAGAAAGGATTATAAACAAAAACCCATATAGATTATCATCAATTTACTACAAACTCGTGAACAGAATTAACATTTGACCCCTCTAAGTGATCCACAAGCAGAAAACAATGACAAAAACGTAAAAACAACAAAGCATTAAAAAAAAAAAAAAAGGAAGTGGGAAGGCATACCTTAACAATGAGCTATGAAAAGAGAAAAGTCCGAGGGGTTTATTCTCTGGGTGACATTCAGAGATTGATATACATACTATAAATATCTGAGAGGAACAACCATTTTTTGGTGGGTGTAGAATATATAGCTAGAAATGGAGAAGACAATGGGAATGGACATTTATCAAAAAAAAATGTAGGGTCAAAATGGGAAACTTAAGATTAAAAAATTAGAAAGTAAATTAATATTAAAAATGGTAAAAAGAAATAAAAAATTTCAGATTAGGAATGTCAGATTGGAAAATGGAGAAGGCGACTTCTCCCCCACCAGCTCGGCCTGCAACTGCCAATTTTGTCTTGTTTTATTTTTTCAATTAAATTATTAGCAGCGCTTGCCACGTGGCACATAGAGGGTCGTCATTTGAGATTTACGTGACATTTTTACCCTTTGAAACTCAATTTATTGACTTGTGAATATTTTTCACTTTTGTATTTTTAGGGTGGATTGTAGGTTTATGTGGACGAAAAGTCGCACTCTTGAAGTTAACTTGGCTTCTTCTAAGCTTAATTGCGAAGCTAGTCAAAACATTTGTAAGGTAAGATGGTCAATTTAGATGTGACACACTAAATTTTATGCACATACTTGGGTTATGGACTGGAAAATCTACAACCAAAACCCCAATAGAAAATTAGAAGTACTAAAACATTAACTCGATAATGTATTTAGAATTAACTATACTATTTTTATGAGAAAGTGAAACACCTTCTTTTTCTTTTTCTTTTTCTTTTTTTTGGCATTCATTCATGATAATTGAACATACCCTAAAATCAAGGGATTTTGATGCTGCAAATGGCACAACAAATAAAACAAAATTTTAATTCCTTTTTTTGGAACAAGCAAATTATTTTATTAGGTTCAACTTCAAGGAATGAAGGAATCTTCTTTGGGGAAAGATTGATGCCAACGACAACGAGGCAGCCATTCCTTCATTTTGGGGCTCAATTAATAACAGTGCTTTTAATGTAACAGTGTCCAGCACATGAAGCAATTAAAACAGGGCATTTCAACCATTGGTTGAGTCATTCAATTTCCTTGGAAATCAATTAACTCTGGTAATAGCATTGAGTTAAAATAAAATGTGGTGCTGGACTCTTATAAAAAAATAATAATAATAATAAGAAAGTGCAGAGAGAAAAAAATGATTTTTTTAAAAAAAAAAATTGTTTATAATAATTTTGGGAGCGCAAAATTCACTTTTATTATTTTTTAAAAAAATGTTCATAATTTTTTAAGTAAAAAATAAGATTATCAAGCATGTTTTCTAAAAAAAATTTTGTAAATTTTTGTTTATTCATGCAAAAATTAGAAAATAAAAGTTTATCAGGCTGGCCTTAAATTGTTAATTTTATTACGCTTGGATTTTAGAACTTTTCCTTGTGGTACTATCAAATTTTGAAACGGTGAGTTTCACTATTCATATATGTGTGACAACTATGAGTGACCAATATTGATCTCCACACCATTTTAAAGTGTAGCTATTGATGCTATCACATGCAAAAGTGACAAAAACACTCAACCCCTACAAGCTGTAGGGTTTTAGTAGAATTTTTGACTGAATTGAAGAAATGAATGTGTCATAAAGTGCTAAAATAAAGTAACTTTCTTAAGTAGCCAATAACATCTTGAGAAGAGGGGGATTGGGATTCTAAAGATGTGTGGCTTTTTGAATAATTATTGGGGTAAGTGAGTTTGCATTTCTCAAGGTTGGAGTGGTGCGACAATCGATGATACTGCGACCAAAAGTACATGTATAAGCTCATAATTAATATAATATTTGATGATCAATTGTAATTGGGCTTTACAACATTGGTGTTACCTCACACAAGAGGCAAACCTGCTAAGTTACTAATAGAGTAATAGGTGTAGTAGGTGATGATATGACATATTCAGTTCATTTCGGGACGTGTGTAAGTGTAGGAAAAAATTTAAATTTTAATTAAGTCAATTTTTGTGTAAATTTTATAATAAAAATTAAAAAAAAAAGATATTGGATTCATTTGGTATGCGAATCTATTCATCTAAAATCAAGACCATTAGTAAAGTTTGTGATATATTACAATAATCTTAAAAGATTAGAATTAATAAACATAAAATTACCTTTTAAAAAGTATGTGATTACTGAAATATGTACATTTTTTTTAAAAAAGAAAAAAAAAAAATTCGCTCCGTAAAAGAAAAAAAAGGTTTATTGGCCTTTTGGCACATGAAAGCTCTCCTTCACCTCTGCAACAACATTTATGGGGACATGAATTCAACTTTGTACATCTTGCATTCAATCCCCTTATGTTAGCCAATAACCCAATATACGACATTGCTTTTATGAGGTTTTTTTTTTTTTTTTGTAAAAAAGTTGATTTTGTTAAAGGAATAAAATTCCACGTTATGCAAAATTTTATTACAATTTTCGAAGTAAGAATGTAATTTGCATTTATTCAGAGAAAAAGAAAAAAGAAAGAAAGAAAGACATGGAAGTACGTTTCTATCATTATCTCAACCTAAAAGTCTTATATTGCTTTTAATTTTCCAATGGTCCAATTTTAATTGTCAAAAGAGAGGAGCGATTAGGGTAATATTCCTGAAAGGAAAGTACAAAGGACTAAAAGTGGTTTAACCTAGTAAAGTTCATTTTTTCCCCATAGTGTCATTCTTTTTGGTAATGTCAAACTAGAATGTGATACTAACTTTATTTTGTATTGGAGATGGTTCAAACGTCAAAAACACATACTTTATTATTTAGGTTTAGAGTTTTCACCTAATTTTACAAGATTCACTTTTAGTTTAAAGTGGATTACCGATCGCATGATAGTACAAGGGTTCCCCCNTGAAACGTTAAAAAAGTAGAGAAAAGTTAAATAATAATTATCTCTTACAAGCATAGCATTCATCACAAGTTGGTATGGTTGTTTACTTGTATCTCAAGTTTTTATAAACGAATTTTAAATGATATGGCATTGAATAAGCTAACAAGAACCTACTTTTTTCTTTTTGCTTTTGAAGAGGAAAAAAAAAAAAGCACTTTATACTTTTTGTTTTGCCCTTATACAGTGTACTAATTTTCCTTTGTTTCTTTTCTTTTTACTTCATAGTTAGGATTATCCTAGTCGTGTGTTATTATTCTGATTTGCTAGAATATGTTGCCATTTTGAGAATTAAAATGGAACGTTGTCGGCTGATCTGTAACTTCCATGATTGATAATATTGGGTGACTTACTTTAGGATTAGTTTCTATTTAAAATGATACGACTTAAAAAATTTCTAATGGAGCTTATATGGTGCTGAGTCATTGACCCTAGCCCAAGTTTTAGGAGTAATGTTATAAGACATTAATAGTATACCATATGATGTATCAGTTTCTAATTAAAAATCTATAATTAATAAATTTAATCCTACATAGGTCTCACCTGAAATGTCATTACAATCCCCATGGACTAGCACAATTTTTTTTAAAGACATAGGCTGACACAATTAATGGTGTGGGCCATTACTCGGCTTGAGCACCTTATTATGAAGCACTACCGAGCAATGTTATAGGACATCATATGATGTCCAACACCACATGATATGTCAATCTGTTATTAGACAATTATAATTATGCGTCAAGTGAAGCTCTATGGACTCAATCTTTTGATTATAATCACCTAGTAACAAATTGATACATTATATAATGTTAGGCACTAATGATGGCCCATAGGATTGTTTAGTGCAACCACATTCATATTTAAGAATTTGTGGTATTATTCAAATTCTGATCATAAGTTATAACCATTTTGTAATTCTATCTTACTTATTTTTCTTCAAAAGGAGGGAAAAAAAAAAAGAAGGAAATTGGTATAGAGTCAGCTTGCATGGCTATGAGTTGTATACATATATATATATATATGTTCCAAAAAAAGGACCGAAATAAAACCAGTTTAATATGAAATTTGACTATATTATTATTTATCATGTTGACCTCTTTTTGTATACAACTAGCCATTAGATCATATCGTCTATCATGTTGACCTAATCGCTCTATTATGATTCACGCAAGTTGACTCTAAAATAATTTTTTAGAAAATAATCAGAACCTGAATGAGACTAGTCATAATAAAATTTCCTAAGTACTAAAAAAATTATTATGAAAAATAGTCCTTAAAAAAGTCATTTTGGAAATCATGTTTCTATCAATTTCCATCTGCTTCCAAATCATAAGAAATCAAATTTTGTAATTGGGACATGGGTAGGACTATCTATCCTAATAAATGGGGACTTATAGTAAGATGACTAAACTTTGGGCCCCATTTTAAATAAATGTTTATTTTTAAATGTTGTAGCAAAATAATTATATCATTGTATGTACCACGTATAAAATATGATATACCCACTATAAAAAATTAATGTACTCAATGTATAAACTAAAGCTAGTACATAAGTAGATATATCAAATATAAAATATCAAATATAAAAGTATGTATACTCGGCTATTTAACTATAAAAAGATTAAAACGGATATTTATTTAAACGAACTCTAAGAAGGACATACACTCTAATTTTTCTAATAAAATGACTAATCCTAAAAAAAATCCTAAAATGTAATCTTAAAAATATCATTTAGTCCAAAAGAACTCCTAAGGAATGACTAGATTTTGGGTCCCTTTAAAACGAATGTCTTTTTTTTTTTACCAAATTATTCAGCAAAATAGCTGAGTGTATCAATGATAAAATACCAATGTAAAAATTGATTTACTAAACTTAGTATATAGATAAGATCCAAAATATCATATATATATATATATATATATACCTAATAATATAGAACCGTATTTACTTGGCCATTAAGCTATAAATAGAAGAAATGAACCTGTAGTGCAGTATTTTACCCTGACTGTTAGATTATCAAATACTGTCACCTTGCTACAGAAGAGTGATTGAAGAGGAGACTGAGTGGATTCTTATAGAAGGCGGATAAATCGGCAATTATTTGGATCAATACTGCTGACAAAGGATAAATCGCATTCAAATCAAGAATATCCTAAGGATAAATCGCATTCAAATCAAGAATATCCTAATTCTCTCTTGATAATTATGAAATAATTGAAATTAGTGGGATAATTATCCTATTTTAAATAGGTAGTTTCCTATTATTTTATTATTTACTATTGTAAGCGATTCCCCCATTATAAATAGGGTCTCTAGCCATAGTATAATTCATTCACAACATATTCCGCTACATAAAGCTAAAATTATCACGCTCTCTCTATTTTCTATTTGTAATCTTATATCTTTAATGCTAGAAACACGCACAAATTATACATAAAATTTACACACACTAACGTATTACGCTAAATTCTGTGTGTTCTTTATGATTTTACCACTATACATAAAATTTACACATACTAATGTATTACCCTAAATTCTGTGTGTTCTTTATGATTTTATCACGTCAGTGTCATGTATTTTAAAAGATATGGGCAGTTAAAATACATGTCACGTCAATGTGTGTGAATTTTGTGTATAATTTGTGTGTGAGTTTTGTGTATAATTTGTGTATGTCACTATCATTACTCATCTTATATATAATAGAAACACCGTCTTGGAC
>JXTC01000059.1:1153555-1200452 GCA_002914845.1 Trema orientale | reverse complement strand
CACATAGTAATAAATTCCTTCAAAAAAAAGTGAAACCAACGAAACAAGCATACAAGTACAATGCACAATGTTCTCGGATTGCCGAAGATTGCAAAAAGCGAATTTCATAAAGGGCATTTTAGTCATGGAACTACATCGACAACCTAAACCGCAAAGAGGGGGTAAAAAGGTATTTTGGGAAGGAAAGGAAAAGAATTTGCATAAAATAGTAATAAAAACTTTTTAATAACGCTCCTCCCCGTACGGGGACGTTACAACAGAGAGAAAAAAAAAAGAAAATGAAAAATAAGTGGGACCCACTCATCTGAAGAGGGATCCGTGGGTGTGTCGGACAAGCCGTATGGTCCTCTTCCGTATACGGTCTCTCTCTCTCTCTCACACACACTTTTGCCTTCTTTTTACCAAAATCAATGCGTTATTTATATTATTTATTTATTATTAATTATTACATACACACACAACAACTGAACAACACAACACATCAATCAACCAACCAGTTAAAAAACCTGACAAAATATTCAAGACAAATTTAATAAATGAATAAAATAAAAAGGAAAAAAAAAAAAAGAAAATACGGGCAGGTATGGAGATGAAGTAAAGTCACAGTCAGTCTTGGCGCGTGGGGCCCACTCGCTGACCGAGAGTGCTGGAGCCGAACTGGCGTGGGCACGGGCACAAGGCCACAGCATGTGAGGCTGGTGGTTTCTCTAATGTAAACCCATTAAATGGTGAACCACCCGGCACCATTGGCCCGCCCCTCCCAGGTCAACTCCACTTCGTCCGAATTTGCCCCCTGGTTTTGATCCTTAAATGTTGTTATTATATGTTATATTACAATACTAAAAAAAAAAATTAAAATTTATGATGCTATAGCTAGCGAAAGGGGCTTGAGAACACTTTTAAAATATAATTTGTAAATGTTTTTTTTTTCTAAAAAAAAAAACTAATTTTGGTCTCTGTAAATAGGGACTCTTAGGCTATGTTTGGTAGGAAGGAAAAGGGAGAGGAAGGAAAAGTTTTGAGGGAAAAGTTTTGAGGGAAAAAAAATTTTGGGTTGTTTGGTAAGAGGGAAAAGGGAAAGGAAGAGAAAATAGAAGAGAAAAGGGGAGGGAAAAATATGGTGGGACCCACTCCAATATTTTTCTCCAAAAAATGGAGGGAAAAGGGAGAGGAAAAGTTTTTTTACAAATGCTTTAAAGTAAATTTACCAAATTAACCTTGTATACTACTTTTAAAATTTTAATAAAAAGGGTAAAATAGTCATTTTAAAATATACTAATTTTCTTTCTTTCCTACGTACCAAACAACAATTGAAGAAAGACACTTTCCTTTCCATTCTACACATTTTCTTTCCCTCCTAATTTTTCCTTCCCTCCTACTTTCTTTCCTCTCTACCGAACATAGCCTTAATTAAGTGAACCAGATTTTGTTATCCTAATTTGATTGAAATATTAGGTATAGGCTATGTATATGTGTCTATGGGATAGGGAGAGAGTGGAAAAGGTTATTATCAAACTCAAATATATTTGGAAAGAAAGGATAAGTTTTTAGAAGTTTCGATAAATTTATTCAAATTATTAATTTTCTAAGAAATTGAAAAATATAAAAATAATAAAGGGTTAGAGGGTGTTATTTAATATTTAGGCTGATTATTGGGGCAGAAAATTTAAATCTGTAATTTGAATGTTATAATCCAATATTGGGAGGAATTCCAGTGATAGACTTGACCACCAAGAAGCACAGTTTATACAAAATCACTTGTTTTTTATGATAAATATTTTGTTTCCGACTACTTATTTTTAGTGGAAATTTGTAGTTTTGCAAATAAAATACAAATGCATTATGATCTCCCTCAAAATAATAAAAACAAGTATATTACCCTTTTCAAATGCAAAAGGAAATATATGTTAGTATTAAAAAAAAAATTACTGTATGTCAAAAAGAAAACAGAAACCTATGAAGCTATGATCATTGTGATTTTTTTTCTTTAAGGAAAAAAAAAAAAAGCTTAATTTTTCCTTATTTTTAACTATGATATGATTTCAATGTCCATAATTTTATTGATACTTTTTGTATGGCGATGGAGGTTAAAACTAACATTTTATTGATACGCGATGGAGGTTAAAACTAACATTAAGATCTTCGCCTACATGTACGCAATATTGTAAGTTTAAATCTATGATAAGATCTGCATGTAAAAGAATAAGTACTAATTAGTTGGCTTGCTGTCTTGATGGTTTTAAGTATCTATTATTGATCTTGTTAGGTTGGTATTGTTACGTTATGATCACATAAACAAAACCAAGCCCTCCTACATATAAATATTCATATCTTTTGCTCATTTTCTTGGTAAAAATTCCTTATCAATGTATGGTCCAAATAGGAAGCCAAATCCATTAATGTTTAACAATACACATGAAAATGCCTTCGGAAAAAAAAAAAACAATATACATGAAAATAACTTTTTATATTTGTTCAAAACAAATTTTCAAGCACCTTCAAAAAAAAAAATAAAAAAATTCTTCAAGCCACATAGAGAATTCAAATGGGCAACTTTGAATTTATTGTTTTTGTTTTTTTTTTTTTTTCTGAGAAGTTGTTTTTGTTATTTTTTGATACCTTATGAAATGTACAATACGAACAGTTACACATAAATATTATAAAACTTATTTTATAGTATATATGATTTTGGGGGCATTCATGCACATGCATCGATACGTTATGGTTGGATGAAGTACCACGTGTTCGTTTACTAAAAGCCAAGACTCAATAATTTAGCCAAAACTTACATGTATGAATAGTACAGAATATAATGCATTACCGTACTCAATTTGTCATAATTTGGTGATATTGAGTGTAATTAATTATTATGGTATTGTTTTATTTGTTAACGTAAGCATTAGCTAATTAATGATAGAAATTGTGTGATTCATCACTTTGATTTGCCTTAAAAATTAAATCAAACGGCGGAGATTTGATGTAGTAAAAAATCTATAGAGTGGAAAGAAGAAATATATTGAGAATTGAAAGTGGTTTGACCTGTTTAGTTAAGGAAAAAGACGGGTCTGATAGAGAATATTTGTCATGTAGTTCATTTTGTACATTTCATGAACATGGCTGATGAAGAAACCACGTGAACCTTTTTTTTTTTTTTTAATTTATTATAAGTTTCACATTCCTATATGTATGGGTTCTACCATATTGGGCTATACTACTTTTTGTTACTTTTCATTTTTGACAAAAGAGAACACAAGAGCATGACTATAAGAATTATTATTTTGTAGAGATGACTAAAAGGGTATGTGGAAGACATTATGTTAATTTTAAAGAATTTGTTTTATGGTTGGGGGTGTTGTTTTTTAAGGGTTTGAATTAAGGGGTAATACTTAATGAGAGAAAATAATATAGAGATATTGACTAGCAAAATAAATATAATTAGATATGTATTGGGTTTGGATAAGCATCTAAGTGAGAGATTTTAGGCATGTGGATTGGCCGGTTTGGCAGATGTACTCCCAAAAAGCACCTCCCTTAGAACCATTACAAAAAGCTGTATCGTAATGGACCAATGGCCGTTGGCTTAAGACAAACCAACATCTCCTTAAAAGAAAAATAAAATAAAATAAAAAGAAGAAGAAGTTTATTTAAAGTTCCATAAATATTTGATGGCGAGACTTCACCATGAACTTGCTGTATTAAATAATATATATGACAACAAAATCAAAACCAATCCCAACACAATGGTTTGAGGCTAGCATGAATAATTGTGTCATAATTAGAATAGAATAAGGTGGGATTGCTTTCATCAACGACCTTTTATATAAATTATTTTCATTAAAATTCCTAGTTCTATTAAAGGAATTAAGCAAAATATACACTCGTACAATATATATACACGCAACTTGAGAATAATGCAGCGACCTAACCTTACGAGATTATGCACCAAACTTGTCACACATACAAGTGATATAACTGATGTGATCTTTTTGTTCTAATCTTCCTTTTTACTATTGTTTGTGATTAGCTAGCATTTCGGACAAAAGAACTTTTTATCTTAACTTTTTACAATAAGATATGCTAAGAATATTCAATAACCTAAAGTTTTTCTCTACCAAAACAGAAGAGGATTCTCTTTCAAGCCAAAATTGCGAGGAAGTTATTATAAAGTTTCGATTTACAGTAACTTATATCTACTATACTTGGTGCAAAAATGGACAGAACTAGGAGTATTTGAAGGCAAACTAATATTTTTAAGACTACTTTTCAAATTGATATATTTTTTTTAAAGATAATTAGTTGTTAATACCATTTCTATTCCTAAAGAAATTGTTGTGGAAAATAATCTATAAAAAGTCATTTTGAAAAATAAAAGAAAATTTCCTTTTCTTCCATTTCGATACTTGGTGGCTAAGGGGCAAGGATCAGTCAAAGCCCAAAACACAAGGTTCATCTATGGAACCAGCATTGTTCCAATCAAGCCCAGCTAATTAATAGCCCATAACAAACTCTTTCCAATTCTATCTAGAGTATTTACAAGAAATGACCCCTTTTTTTCAGATCAATTTTAAAAATGGCTATTTTTTACATCTATTTAATAAATGATCATTTTATAATTTTTATTTTGATAAATGACCATTTTTTAGTTAATCAAATTTTATAAAGTAAATCAATTTTTGAAAAAGTAAATTAATTTTCAAAAAATAAATATATATTTTAATATACTAAATATAAAAAACTATTATTTTTTAAATAATTTTCAAAATTCGGCCATTTTTAGCAGTGTTTGAACAACAATTATTTTGCAAACTTTGATCCAAAATTCGGCCATTTAGCTAAAAAAACCCTTTTATCTATTCAGCCTCTTTCCTTTCCTAGCCCATGAAAGATTTGACAAGACTATTGGGTCTTTAACACTTTTATCTACAAATAAAATAAAAAACAAAAAAAAATAGGGGATTATAGAAATATGACCAAATTTTGGGCCCAATTTAAGTAAATATCTCTTTGTCAAATGTTATAGCCAAATGTCCTGTATATATATTTATATACTAAGTGTAAAATTTTATATACCAAGTACAAAAAATTATATACTCAGTACATTTCAGTACAGTAACTGAAATTGGTAGATAAACATATCTACCAAGTGTAAAAATATATATACCTGGACATTTAGCTATAAAATTTAAAAAGTGGACATCTACTTAATCAAATTTAAAATATTGGTCATCCACTTAAATTTCTCAAAAAGAAAAATACAGTGGGTCAATTTTTTTTTTCGTGCTAAGAAAAATATCATTTTTTAAAAAGTTTTTAGAAAAATACAATTTTTAAAATAGTTACTAGTGTTTGAAAACTGATTACCAGTTACCAGTTATAAATACATTTGATCACTAGTTACAAGTACTCGAAAACTGGTTATTTGTTCCTATTTTAAAAAAATGATACTTTTCTAATTTTTTTTTAAAAAGTATCATTTTTCTAAAATACGTGGTATAGGATTTAGAAAAAAACTAAGCCTAAAATTTGCAACTCTTTTCTAAAATGGCCATGAATGGCCTAATTCTCTCAAGACAGGTCTCTAATACTTTTACATACAAAACAAAATTACAATAATACGGTGGCTTCACTCATGTATCACTTTTTTTGAGAAAAGTACCACTTTAAAAGAAGTTTTAAAAAAATACCATTTAAAAAATTATTACTAGTTACGAGTATTTGATAACTGTTTATCAGTTATCAGTTACATACCAGTTATAAATACCTTTGGTTATAGTTATCAGTACTCGAAAACTGGTAACCATTTACTAGTTATTTTTTTTAAAAAAGGATATTTTTCTAAAAACTTTTTAAAAAGTCACTTTTCTAAAAAAAAAAAAAAAACGTGGTACCATGTCTAGAAAAAGCCTATCATAAATTTGTAATTCTTTTCTAAAATAGCCGTAAATGGCCTAATCTTCTCAAGACTATTAGGAATGGGCTCGATAACTTGAGTAGTAGTGTTTTGGGAGTAAAATGATTTGTTTAAAAGGTATTTTGTAGAATTATTTTTATTTTTTCTCTCCCCGACCCTTTTCTAAATAGACACCTCCTTAAACTTTAAAATTTAAATATTTTCTTAATACACTCTTCTTTAATATTACTTATTCCAAAATTGGATATTAACAAAAAATAAAAATCTAATAAAATTTCTTTTCTCACCCGTTAGTTCTATAATAGCCAATCATTTGTCTTCTTCTTCAATCTTTCTCTTTCCTGATAAACACTCACTCTAAGATCTAGGTATTTTAATATATATTTTTAATTAAAAGAACAGATAAAACGATTTTAGGATTCATTTTATCTATCAATTTTCATTATTCTGTGTTATTATTATTTACTCATTTCTCCTAAAAAAAAAGTTGGGGTTGAGTTATTTTTGGAGTTATTAAGCTATTTTCCATAAACATTGAATTAAAGCTTTAGGTAGAGAGGGAGGGAGAGAGAGAGAGTCACTTAATCAAAATCATTGGGATTCAGAAGGCACAATATGCTTATCTATATATATAATTTTAAAAACTTAATCTAACTAAAAAGATTTTAACTTCTTTTTTCAAGGATTTTCTTTTTAATTTCAAGAATGATAGATTTCATCAAATATGTTCAAATGGGTGTGTTAAGAACTAATATTATAATTAAGAATAAAGATTCTATTTGTTTAATATTTATTTTGTCTTTTTATACCATTTCATACATGATTATTTTTATCATGAATTAATTTTTATATGAGGGGGTGGGAAGAGAACGAAAAGGAATGGCAATAGAACTACTTTATTTTTTACTGGATGATTACAATATTAGTGACAGATTATCATTACACTTTTTAGGGTTAGTAAGAAAAATATCCTCTAGATTTTGATAAAATGCTCAATATATCCCTTCAATTTTCCTAAATAACAGAAGTATACCTTCAGATTAATAAATCAATACGAATTTCACCAATACAAATTTCACCAGTTTGTCTAATTCGGTCATATTAAGTATGAATTTTTTTAAAATGACTAGGATACTCTTAACTAAACGCAATTAATTAGCTAAAAATTAAAAATTTTATTTAGAAGAAATTATATGACTTTTAATTCACTAGATCTTCTTATGCTTACTCATTTTTGTCTTCCTTATTGCTAATATACTAACATCTATACGAAATGTTGAAATGAATAAAAAAAAAACAATTCGAATACCATATACTTATATTGAGGAAAAACATTTTTAAAATCCTCTTACGAGAAGTTCTTCTTGAAAACATGAGGAAACATCAAGAGAACAATACATACTTTTTGGTTTTAACCCTACGACATAGAAGGAATAGGAAAGGATCATATAGAATTGTTTTAAATTTAAAACGGATAAGTAGACCCGGTCTACGAATATACTTTAACTATAAATGAATCCCTAGAATTTTAGGTGAGATGGGGACTGTAATTCTTTCTACTTCGCATGGTATAATGACATGCAGAGGGGCTCGACTAGAAGAAATCGGTTGAGAAATTTAGTGCTATATATGGTAATCTTTCTGATATCCAAATTACGTAGAGAACTTTCATATTTCATAATTGTAAAAACAAAAAAAAAAAAAATTTAAAAACAGATAGAGAAAGGGTTTGTTTCTAAGGATAGCACTACATGTTGGGTTTGTTTCTAAGGATAGCACTACATGTCCCAACTTTTGTACTAAATTTTTTGTACCAACATATGTGGCATATAAGTTGTCACTATTTAATTGGTGTGTTAATACTTACCACAAATAGAATAAATATTATCACCAATTGAGTGGTGACAAATCACATGCCATATGTGTTAGTATTAAAATTTTGGTATAAAAGTTAGTACCTCAAGCATTATCCCTGTTTCTAATATTACGCCTTCCAAATTAGTTAATCCTTCAAGTGAAAGAACAAAAAAAGTTCATGAAGGTTTAATTTCTAAAACACTTCCCAACAGTATACTCTACGTTCGTTTATTTAAGGTATATAGAGAAAGTTCGATTTTAGGTTACGTTTTAGGAAGGATTAGGCATACTTTTTATATCAATATATTACAAGTAGAGAGAGTCAAAATTGAGAAAAGTTAGCTCTTAAAAAAAGATTATTAATGATTAAGTAGTTTTCTCAATTTTGCTATTCATTTGCCTAGAGAAACAACTCGAAATTCTAAATTTCAAGAAATTTTATTTTCTTCTAACAAAGATATTCAGAATTAAGTTAATGAATGATGAATATGAATATAAGAGCCTCCATTCGTAAAATTGTGAAAAATTCATCCACCATTATTAATTATTAGTATAGACAGAGTAATTTTGTCTTTTGTATGTCAAATTTGATCTAATAAGATAAAAGTAAGGCTGATAATTTGTGACACGACACGACAACACGATTCAAAATCCGTACAGAGTTAGCGGGCTTGGATTTGCCTTGTACATGTCAAAATCAAGTTGAACCCGTGAACCCGTTTATTAAACGGGTCGAGTTTGAGTTGACACACCAACCCAAAACTGACTCACAATGACCCGTTTATTAAACAGATCAATTTCAGGTCAACCCGTTTATGACCCGTGTAATACCTATTTGAAAATATTAGTGTATTTTTAAGACTTTATTATGTATATATATTGAGATTTTATGTGGTTTCAATTTGTTTTTGATAAATATTAATGTCTTAAGGTCATAAAACATGTATGAATTTATGTTAAATATGCTAAAAAAAAATATTTTAGCTAATTTGGATTAAACGGGTTAACGGAACGTGTCGGGTTTACTTGACCCGAATATGATCCATTTGAATAAACAGATTACACGAGTCGTGTTGAGTCAACCCGTTTATAAACGGATTATAATTTCTGACACGATTATCAAACAGATCGAGTTCGGGTTGAGGTATATACTATTATACATGGACATTAATACGACACAAACACGACCTGCTGATACGAATTGCCATCCTTAGATAAAAGTGTAAATTTGTAATAATTTGTCAGTCCAAAGAGATGTTTTTGTTATTTATGAAAACCAAGAAGATATATTTAACATTTCATCAACACTCATGGAATAATTTTGTTATTATCCCTTTTTTGACCCGTGATCACAATACTCATGATCCTGGAAAAATACTACAACAATCTAAAAAGGTCATTTTAGCCTAAATTACTCCTAATTAGGTCCATTCCCCATAATTTAAATTTCTTCAAATTTTTATTTCTATCTCTCTCTCCCTATCTCTTCAAATATCTAAAACATCCAAGAACTCGAATGGTAAAATTTCTTCGGTTCTTCCTGCTCTAAAAATTGTCTTCCATTTAAAATTAGTAAGGAAACTACCATCAGAACAAGAGAAAACAAGACGAACTCCTCAGTCATGGTCTCACCTTTGATAACTCAGCCTAAAAGTTGACCATATTCTAAATGGGATGCATAATATAATAGTCGAAAAAAGCAGAAACTAGTTACATTTCAACATAAATATAAAATTCAAACATGATTCTTCAAATTCTCTTCTCCGTAACGTAAGAAGAAAACATGGCTATTGGATCGGCGTATGTACAACATTGAAAAGGAAAATTAAAGATATATATTTGCTTTCACATTCTGTTGCGTAATTTCCCAACATATATACTAAAGAAAAACTACATTCAACTTGGTTACAAGATCAGGTATCACACCGAGTTCTCAGTCCAAAGGTTGTAACCGGAGATGAGGGAACTGATGGCAAAGGCAGCAAAAGCCAGAAATGCCATCCCTACTGAAGCACTAGCCATCTCAGTGAACTCATCTTTTCCCCAGTTTGATTGCCAATCATCAACCCGGGTGGCTGCTGATGATGATGCTGATATGAGAAGATATGCCAATATCTGTCAATTGTAGAGAAGATAAACCAGTCAGTACACGGCTCCAAAAGAAGCTTTGGATTCAACACTTGCAACCCTAAATATATGCAGAGTATCAGTATCATGTCTCCACGGATTGGAAAGCCAGACAACTAGAGGACGCTAACAAATTTATTACAAAAACTCCATGATGCTTGAAATGTTACGTGGTCAGACAAAATTAAATTGCAAACCATTCACCAAAACAGGCAGCTACAGAATAAGAGTCATGACCAATTTAAGCTACATGTTAAGCATTATCAGTAGAAAAGCCAAGAGTTCTTGACAAAGCCACAGGCTGGATAAAGTTAGATTCAGGACACTTATCAACCCTTCCTAAACCCCGAATGAGACCAATTGCTTAAACTTGTGGCCTGGATCAAATAGAAACGGGCCTAAATCATGGGCATTTCTACCTATGATTAAACATCCCAAACCCTTCTATCTTAACATATAGTTGTCAAGGCAGGATCCATGGACATCATGCTAAAAGGCCATTAGTTTCTGCAAGTACCTTTGGGAATTTGGGACAGACTCGATTCTTTAACCTTTCCTATAGTAGTTCGAGAACTATAATTTATGGTTCAGTAACAGGCAAGCATAGTAAAACACCACCAAGCAGTTGACCCAAACAAACATATTTTCATGTTGTGGCAGCAATGTACTGAAGTAGCACATATAAGACTTTAAATCTTAAATACACAGCATAAACTAAATTACTTACCTGATCCATGAAAAACTCGAAGTGACGACGAAGGTGGTGGCGGATCACGTGTTTACCGGTTACAAGATGGTATGATAGATCATAAGCTTGAAATAACGAATACACAAACGCAATAACATTGACGGAAAGACAATACCTGTAGACAAAATCAACTTCACAGTCAAACCAAGAAACTTAAGGATGAAGCAAACAAAAGCGAAACCTTTAGAAACATACTCACAAAAGATTATGCTTCAAATGATCAAACTATTAAACAAGAAGAAAACAAAAAGCTCTACTGGCCTACTGCACAGAGTCATACATTCTAATTTTCTCAAGTAAGGAAAGTGAACAACAATTAAAACTTTTACATAATTCTCAAAAATTAAGACTTCAATAAGTCAAATCAAAGTAAACTATCACCAATATTCTATTACATCATTTTTTCCATATTCCTCTAAGGAGAGTGACATTAAAAAGGAAAGTCCCCAACAAAAGTCTATAGCTCAAGCACCATACTACTTGCTCAAGCTTAAGATAGAGCAATAGATATAAAGATACAAATTAAAAGGAACTCTCTTTTTCTTACGAAAATAAGAAAAACCCAGAAGTTGAATTTTTGAAATATAGTGATATAATTCGTTAAAATTCAGAAATATGTACATATATATGAATAGAAAGAGAGAGAGAGAGACCTGTACTCCTTGTAGCGATCAAAGGAGTCACCACTCCAGCCCTGAGTTTTATCAGCGGCCATAACCGAGAACGAAATCAAGCACAGCACGACCTCACTAACCCGAAACCCTAACGCAGCACTCTTCAAAACCTCTTCCTTCGGCGGCCTCCTCCCCGTCGGAGACCCGTAACTCGATCTCCTAACGCCGCCACCATCTTCGCCGCCACTGCCTCCGGCGACGGGCCCCACCTTCGAAACCGACGGCGGAGCCTCCTCCCTCATCGCCTTATTAACCACCATCGCCGCCGCCGCATTCTGCTGCGCTTTCTTATGCTGTTGGTGGTGATGATTATCGGACAACGTAGACTGCCGCGGCGACGAGTAGTGACGTTGGTGATTGACCTTCTCGACGGCGACGATGGCTTTGGAGTTGTCCACCACCGGCGGCGGCGACTTCTCCGGCGAGTTATCGGGAGACTCGTAGGGCGGCGTTTCGGGCGGTTCTCCGGCATCGGATCGGAACGGCGAGTGGAATCGGAGCGGCGAGTGGGGCGAGTCCAGTTGGGACGATTCTGAGTTCCTCGAAGACGATTTCTTCATGGCTGTTCCTCTGGTTTGCTGATAGTGCTGCTTATTGATTTGGGTTTGGGTTTGGGTTTGGGTTTGGGGTTCCATTGATTTTCTCTTGTTTTCTCGAGCTTTAATGGGAAAAAGTGGGTGTTTGGGAACCGAGAAAAAGGAAAAGAGAGAGTTCCAAAGAGTCTTTCGCTTCATGCTTCCTTTGCTTTGTTTGTGTGTGGGGACCACTTGACACGTGGCACTGACTGTGGTGGACCATACACAGTTAAGGCACAAGATATTTACCAATCATTTGCTGCCAGGTGATTTTAGATGTCAAAAAAATTTAGTCAAAGTTGGTGTCGTGGCAGGAGAGTATTGGTTGGTGTTTGAGGAGGAGTGAGGATGCTTCCACAGTATTTTATGGCAAAGATTCTTTTCTATTTTGCAAATTGAAATCTCCTTGGGGGTCAAAATGAAAGGACTAGTCTTCGGGTATTATTTGCAAAATTGAAAAACTATTGAGGGTCAAAGTGAAATGTGGAAACAATTTGTAGTGTGTATTATATAATACAGCAAAGCACCAAGTTAATAGCAAAGATTAGTCACCTTAAAAAAATGTAAGGTTTGTGACACTAAGATCTATTTTTTATGTAGTGACTATTTTTACAAAAATCTTCCTGAATTAGCAAATTGGTGATAATACGTCTTTTTGTCAAAAATTGTGTAATTATTAACACAATTAAAGTTTGGATAGAAAAAAGGGCGTGTGACATGCACACCATAGATAGTGTTTTTATTTATTTTTTATTTTTTAAAGGTCATCTTATTTCAAATTTGTATGCAAGTTTTAGAGTTTAAGAAGACCTCTTATTTTTGTATAAAAACTTTAATTTTAACCGAAAAAAATGCGTTATTGTTACTAATTAATTAATTTTTGGAAATTTTTGTTAATATTTCTTTAATTCAAGAACCAATGACACTGTTTAAGAAATTCAAGGAGATTTAATACCACAAACCCATATCAATATGTATGTATATATATATATACATATTTGTATATATATATATACATATTTTAAGAATTGAACATATATTTCCTTATAAGAATTATTGATGTATATTAACATTTTTTTTATATTATATGCTCATGAAATTTATAAGTCTAAATTTTTTGTAAAAAAAATATTCTGCTAAAAAAGGTCCTTAATACTACTTCTAAAAATGTATAATTGATAATTCAAAGATTACAAATACAGAAATTAGTAATTTCATATTTTTGTTTTCCTTACCGTTTCCAACACTGTTTTATACGATATCAGAGTCTCATACAAAATTATTCTTTTGCCAAAGCTAGCAAGAAAACTCTTAAGGCTGCCCAAATCTTTATTAGATTCCTGAATTTCAGTATCATATTGTCTTAGTAGCTAAGATTCCTAACCTAAGACAAAGCTGCATGGCAGCCCAAGAATATAACAAAAAGAAAATAAAAAATAAAAAACTGGAGACTCGGAGCTTTGAGTGGAAACTTTATAAGGTAGATTAAAGTAGTGTTCTTTTGGATTTCTTTAAGAGTGGGCTATCCTTTTGTGAGTTAAAGGCAATTATTCCACCCAACTTTATCATTTTCTTTTCCTTCGATTGATTCCTCTTCTTCCATATGTCTCAATAAGCATTCCATACACAAAACAAGATGACAAAATCTTGTGGAGTAATCAATCTTTTGCATAGTGGAGCTTCCACCAATCCTTGAAAGCCAAGTGTCCTTCCCCAATACCCCTAGCCTCAATCCTAAAACAGTATATACCCTATATAAGCAAGAAAAGCATAATATACCCTCTTCTTTCCTGTCCAAAGCTAATATAACTTACTTAATCAGAGTGCCTTTAGTCTAAAATCCCAGAAGGAAGCCACCGTCAAATTTGCCTTTTTTCACTTTAGGCAACCACTAAGATATTTCATAATCTTCTAAAATATTTCATAATCTTCTTTTCTTAGTAGAGCTGATCTCTTGAACTTGACTATGAATGACTAAATCATAGTTTAATTAATAATGCTGTCAAGTTGTCTAGCTATACATATGGCCCCAATCAAACTTGCTTTTGCACTGTGGAGGAACAACATATAAATCTAAGTTCTCAATGGGCAAGGTTTTATGCAGGTTATTGTAATAGTAAAAGACATGAGAGCATGCTCATATCCAATTGAAGGAAACAACAAAGAGAAGGAAGCAAGTAACAAGTAAAAACTGTCACCCAAAGGATAAGGGACTCATCTTCCAGTTTATTACTTGTCAAATTATACATATTCAGTCAACAAAAATGATATACATCTCTCATTTTAGCCAAATAAAGAAAAAGAGATTGGATCCAAAGACTCAAACGAAAATGCCGAAATTAATAAATAAATACATTCCTCTGAATAGTAAGTAGGGAAAACTGCCTTTTTGTGCAAACACTTTACAGATGAGAATTCTTCACAGCGTTGCACGCTTTATATTGTATTATCCTACGAAGGAGGTAAGAACTCATCATTCGAAGAGACTATGAACTCATTGTGGAAGTTTCAAACGGTTGAACAGCACAAGAAAACTTTGCTCAGGAACAACATAAAGGAAACCTAAATCTGCACCTTTGACAAATGGTCCCATACCCTGGATCGTACAAGTCAAAAAGAAAATCCAAAGAATTATTATTAGATCATGCCAAGCATGTTGAACATTTCAGTTGATCAGTTGATGATAAGCCAATTTCATTTCGACTACTTTTTCTCTTTTTTGTTTGGGGAAGAGGGAGGGAGAGGGGGGGGAGGGGGGGGGTGTTTGGGAAGAAATGCTACCCTGCATCCGGTACAGTTTAGTTTACCTTGCCATTGAGCTGTAGAAGTTCTCCATCAACCCATTGTGGATTTCGGAATCCAAATTCAGCTATTCTTCCTTGACCTTTATAACTTGCAACCTGGGTAATGAATGATATATGAGCTAACAATCAGTTCAAAACGAACAGAAGTTGGTTTCATGTATTATGCATTTATCGTGTGCAGTTAAATCTGATTTCCCATTTGCTAATTACCACTCCTAATTCCTCTGGATACATCCCACGGTTTGAAACACGGTTCCCTCTCCTGATTTTAGCACGGAATGTCACCTGGATACCCAGATAATCACATAGTTTAGTAATATTATATTCCATTACGTATGTATAAATACACAGTTGCATAAAACCATAAATACATAATTGCATAAAACAACTAAATCGCCCAAGCTTTCACGAGTTTAAAAGCCACAAAACCTGGCCTGCAGGAACATTAAGATCCCCAGTTAGCTTCACTGCCTCAACATATTCAAAGAACTCCACATCTGAAGAACTGACTTTATCATCCGAACCATTCCAGTGGCCAAATTTACGCCTCAGTTGTACTACCTCAGTGCCATATGGACCAAATGCACCAACATATAGGCCTATGCTTCAACCAAATGGATTTGCTTTAAGTATGGTCCTTTTGCTTAAATATAAACGTAAAAGAGTAAAAAGAAAGGCGGCGAGTGGGGTAGGAGAGGAGTAAGATTAGCATAGCTCACCATCAAATGGATCTAGATCTCCTTTTGAAGTGGTAATTCGATTGAAAGTGGTGTATTCAGATAACGTACTCCTTTTCTGCGCTTGACTAACAGCAAGTTTGACTATTTCACGTACATTTCTTGAAACCTGTTAAATAAATTATAAAATTATTCTTGAGAAAAGCATGCAATTATAAATTATTCTTGAGAGGAAAACCATGATTTAACCATGTTCCATTAAGAACCCAACGTGACCAATTCAAATTGGAACCTCACTGGTTTATACCATTTGAAGAATTAAATCCGGGACCCACGGGATGTTCATATATTTCTGGCCACTAAGGCTCAAGCTTACCTTTGAAGAAATCTTGTCAGACTTCCAAAATGCCTTGGCAACATCAGGAGGCATAAGCTCGGAGACACCTTGAGCTGCTAGAGCCGCCACTTTCACTTTTGACAATTTATCTTCTTTGGTATCATGATCTAGATTTCTACCAGGAATATGCAGCAGAAAGGAATCCCTCTCCATATCTTTTATTTCAGCTGGGTGACGCACATAGTCATCCCTATTGGAAGTATCTTCATTATTATGTACAACTCCACCAATGAAAAGTTTCACATCTAAATCCTGCTCGTCTTCTGTTGTATCACTACCTCCCAGAGTGACCTCATCCGGCTGAATCTCATCCAAATTACTAACTTCATCTTCAGAATTCTCACCACAATCTGCTTGGTCATTATTTTCTTGCATCAACTGCTTCACAGAATCACCATCCTCTATCACTTCCTCATTAACGTTGGCATTCATGACTTTAACTTTCAATCCTGGAATTTTATCTTTCAGAAAATTTATCACACTTTTTATACCCTCCTCAGTTGCTTCCTCAATATTAATGCCTTTCTCCTCACCTTTTTCTTCCTTATCTTCAATTTCCTGAACATCTAACTCATTCTCAACTTCAGCAGTGGATTGGCTTTTTGCTGGTTTAGTTGGTGAGATCGTGGAGTTCTTTGAATTGCCTTTGGCTCGTTGCAAGTACACAACCTGTAAACGACTCAACGGATATGACATCAAAGAGGCCAAGAGGATGAGAGTGATAGCATCTTACAAAGATAAAACTAAAGTAAAAAAGAACCAAGTTCAGAGAAAAAGATGTGTGATGTCACAAATGTTTAAGGAAAGATCTTAGAGATTCTAAAAGATCCCAAGGCAGAATTATCTATGCTTTGGACTTGCTAGGCAACTACATATATAGTATACATAATCTCTGGGATCTTCATCTGATATCTTAAGAATGCATTCAGTTTGATTCTATGACAAGCAACACCCTATTTACTTCTCACCAGACTGTAACATAGTTCAAAGTACGAATGTGTTAACTATACAAAACCGAATCACAACAAAGACACATCTGCCATTTTTCCAAACCGAGCTTTACCAAAAATTTGATACCTATCTGAAAAAGAAAGAGTAACAATTGTGTTTTAATACCATTCAAAGTAGAACCGCTAATGATTAGCTTGAAACTGCCCATGATGAACAGGGGTTTGAACTGGCAAAAATGAACTTTTACAAGTGGATTCCCATACTATCAAGGGTGTCCACACAAGTTGTCTAAATAAATATTCCCATCCTATTACCGCTATTCATACAAGTTGTATAAATAAATATTTAAAAACAAGTCTGATGGATCATTGAACACTGCATAATTTATTACCAGAAAGTCTTAAAGTGCCATATCCTCTTATATTAAATCTCAATTAGTCACCCAAAATTAGCTATATCTACTAGAAGAATTTTGAACATACCTGCATAACATAAGTCTCATCAGGATTTTTTACTACATAAATTTCAAAAAGTGGAGTTCCTGAAGATGCAGTGACCAACTGTCTGCAACAACACAACAATCAGCAACACTCCCAATAATATTTAGACATAAACAAAACAAGAAATTTCTAACCTTGGACTGTAACTTCTACCGACAAATCTTCCCATACCAGGAGTAATGTGTATTAACCTGCCAAAAGGATCCTCTGAGTCTTTTGAGTACCCCACCCACCAGCCTACCTGCTCACAGATTGAAAAAGTTAGTAACAGTAATTTAGAAAGTACTTTTCTCAGGCAGTCACCCATAATCAAACGAAAATAACTGGAAGAAAACGAGAAAAGAAGCTTCCTTTCAAGCCAAAGAGATCCAAATGGCAGTAAACAGTAATTGTTAAGTCAGTATTGAAGAAACATCTTAAAAAAAAAAAAAAAAGCCAGCAGCCGGTAAGATGATTACCAGTCCACTTCCTGTGTGTCTACACAACCTTGACGCATCATGATAACGCTCTTCATCTATTGCAGTCTGTAGATAAAACATAACAGACCTCATAAGTGAACATTTTGTGAAGTCGGCAAGCACAAAATTCTAGTGATTTAAATGCTTATACAATCCAACCTTCAACTGACTCATGATTTCGGCAACACTATCCTTCGATGTAGCTTCTTCAATAGCCATCTTTAACTTTGCAGCTTCTTGGAAGTCTTCTTTCTCAATTGCCTCTTCAAGTTGAAACTGCAGTATATTATAGTGGATAAATCTCAGAAACAAGGTCTTGGGATACAGGATTTTCGATTATGATTCATTATACTCGCATACTTTCTTGATTCTAAAAGGTAGCTGAAATAGTTTCCATAAACCAATCAAATTCAGCTTTCCTCTAACGGAGTGTTTACTATCCAAAAAGTATAAAAGAATCAAAAACTGAGTTATCCCTTCCCAATGTCACTAACTACGCCAGTAATTCACCAATATTTTTGTTCCAAATGTGTAAGTAAACACGTGATCGGATTGAAAAGGAAAAGGGAAACAATTTTCTTGTTTCTATTCCACAACGGTTGATTACATATTAGTTAGCATGACCTAAAAGCATAAGAAACCATTGGTTCTATTCGAGTACAGTAACAAGCAACAAGCAACAAGCAACAATAAACCATTAAACTAAACGAAACTTTTAACAACTAGACCCTTATATACGCAGATGTCCCGAGATAAAACCGCATATAAACCTCAATTCTTATTCAATCCAATTCGACCGTTATCTCAAAGAAATGTGCTTCGAAATGAATATTCTCCCGATTCAGACCTCTTCAAGACAAAAATACAAACTACTAAATAAAAAAAAAATAAAGGCCCAGATATTGTTTTTAACGAAAAAAGTTTTTTCTAGTAGAAAGACCGAAAGAAGGATCTTATCGATTAGAGAATACCTTGAGAACGGAGGCAAAGCTCTCGGCCTGTTCAATCTCAGAAAAATGGCGACTCCACCTGTTCCAGCCCCATTCCAAAGAAGACCCATTACAGTCATTGGTGCTGTTAGTGCAACGGCAGTGGAAGCTCGAGCTCCGGCGACTTCTAACCGAAGAAGAGGAAGAAGAAGAAGACGCAGAAGAAGAAGAAGAGATGTGGGGCATGGTTTGAAGAGAACAACCCCAACCCAGAACGAAACTGAGTCGATTATTGATAGACTTCTTGGCTGAGAAATCTGAACAACAAAAGGAGGGTTTGTATTGGGGCACTGACATAGCTTGACCCAATACTCCCCATGAATTGGTCACCGCCATCTCTCTCTCTCTCTCTCTCTCACACACACACCACCAACTTATGTGGTGTCCTGTGGAAACCTCTGATGAGCGATGACGATGATGATGAAGATGATAATGGTGGTCATGATGATGGTGATGGTGTGTGGATAAAATAGCCGAAGTACATTACATAAATAGTCCATAAACCCAACCCAAACCAAACCCAAGCCCACTGCCGGATTTTTATTTTATTTTTTTTTTAAATAATATATTAAAGTGGAGGGGGGAAAAAAAGGGCGGATTTTGTATAAATATTTTTTCATGACCAAGTCCAACCGTTCAAGGGTTATTATTTTTCTTCCATATAAATTTATTTATTCTGCTATTGAAGATTAGTCTACATTTGGAGGGGAAAAAAAAAAAAAAGAGGAAAGAAATTATTAAAAATAAATAAATCAAAGTGGGGCATTCTGATTTCATAGCTTAAACATGGAATTTTCTTTACTCATTTAAATACATTTTCACGATTCCTGAATTTTAAATAAATGAAAGTGGGGCATTCTGATTTCATAGCTCAAACATGGAATTTTCTTTACTCATTTAAATACATTTTCACAATTCTTGGGTTTTACATCGCAGAATTCTTTTTGTTTCTATGATTTACTGTCTGAATTTTAACATTCTTCCAGTTTCAATCTGTCAGCAAATCTTATTACTGGGATAACTTTTACCAATTAGAGAAGATATTTTTGTAATTTATAAAAATTAAAGAGATATATTGAGCATTTCATTAAAATCCAGAGGTAGTTTTGTTATTATCCCAACTTTTAAATATCATTATTAACCGATACAATGTAAATTTACGTCCTTTGATCCTTTAATCCGAAAGGGCATATGCCAAATCGATCCATTTTGTATAGACCCTACTGTTGAATTCAACCAATCGGCAAGAACGTAAATACGTGTTTTGTGATCTCTTGCCACTCATTATCTTCAGGGTACCATATCCTTCTAAGTTCTGAACGAGTAAAGAAAGAAATTTTGCGAGTACATGAGGCCATAATGGTCTATTTGATTTAATGAAATAGTGGACCACAAATGGTTTAGTAATAAATCAGATTTACATTTTCATAAAATGACAGCCGCTTATACTAGTATCCTTTTGAGCTCCACAAAATCGTCCATGGGCTCCTGCCTCATTATTGCTCAATAACAGTTCCCACTCAAGATCACTATCTAAAATCATTATATGAGACATTTGGCCATACCATTTTAAAGAAACTACCTCCTCACATTTGAATTAGAGTATACCACAAGTCAATACACATGTTATAAGTAAGTACCTTATTAAAATTATTATCTAAGAGAGCACCAACGCCACGTATATGAAATTCTGAGTTGTGAAATAGTCAATGTTTTCGTGCAAAAAAATCTAAGAGGATATAAAGAGAACAAGGAAAATTAAAAAGGGAAAAGAGAAACGACAACCTGAGAGGCTGAGACACAAAACTACAAATTTAATCTACATTGACTGAACAACAAAAAAGGTACCGTTTTCAAGTCATTTCCACGAATCCATATACTAATGGAGCAATGAAGCAATTTCCTTCATTACAATTTACAGATACAATTTCTCCAGCTAAGTATGCAATGGCCAGCACAGAATAGCACGTGATAGCCAAGGTATGAACAAAATATCGTTTTTCTTTCCTCAGCGAAGGGTTAGAAAATGTAGTTAAAATTTGTGAAAAAAAAAAAAAAAAAAAACAATCCACAAATTTAGCGTTCTGGTGGGTTGGACTGACCAGCAGGAATGTGTGAATTAGAAGTAACCAGCTCTATGCTTGATAGATTGCGAGGAGCAACGGCCACGCGGCCCATGCCTGATTCCAAATCACCGTCTGCATCATTTCCCCACCCTGCATTTTCAGTATGGACTGGGCGAAGCAGACCCTGCAATCTTAAAAAATAGCTCTGACTGGGAGGTTGGTCTGTTACATACCGATTGGTAGTCATTACAGTAGCAGATGACCGCTCAGAATCAGCACGGAGATTGGACAAGGCACTAAGGTCAAGATTAGGGAAGACTGAGCAGCGGCATCGAGGGCATTTTACATTCAGTCTAAGCCACTCGTCAATGCATTCTACATGGAAATTATGAGCACAAGGGAGGCCACGAACCTGCACTTAAGAAACGATATACAATTAAAATTGAGATTCGTGTGAACCATCGTGGATGGTATGTTACATATCATCACAAAATTACCTCATTGCCAACGTGGAACTCTTCCAAGCAGATTGGACACTCGCTGCAATCGGTCGGAACAGCCTTTAGGCAAAACTTCGGAAGTTCCTGAATGAGTGCTTCCACTGCTTCTCTCTGAAAAAACCAGACAAAAACTTCAACAAGAAAAACTTGCAATACAAGAGATATCTGAAATATAAGGGGATACTTGACATCAGACTACCAGTATGCATAGCTCATGGCCTAATACATCCCTAAGGAAAGATTTTATACAATAGTCAAGACGTTCTGCAACAATGACGCTCACATGCACAATCAATACATCTCAAAACACCAACCCATCTTTCTGAGCAATATGTTTCAGCAATTTAGTGTTAAATTCTTATTTCATGATAAAAAGATTATCACCTGAGCCAAAGATGGACTTTAACAAACATAAACAATTACCTGAGCTGCAGTTAAGTAAAGTCCAGGTTGGTAAGCAGCAGCATCTTGGCCCATGCCTCTTGTTTCTTGACCTGCAGCTTCAAATGCCCAGTCAGGGACACGGATCATGTCAACAAAAACCTGCAAAAGTGAGGGAAAGTCTTCGTATGATTCAAGTTGCATACTGGATTGATTCAATGACTTAAATACATGCAACTTAGCAAAGCCAGCATTGAAACAAAATTACAATGACAATTTGTGTATACTTTCCAGCTGAGTAGACAACAAAACTAACGTCATTTTCAATAGGGAGAGACTACAACAGACAAGATAAAGCCTAGGATTTAAGCTGCATCCTCATGAACAGCCACTACAAACTATTGAAGGGCCTCATATAATGAAATAAATGTTGAAAAGCTAGTTATAAAAAAATGTGTACCACAACTAATGTAGTCCATTCTGGATATAGTCGAAATATAAACATGCGTTGATTGAAATAAATAAATAAATAAGATAAGAAATTAAAACTTTTCTTTTAAAAAAAAGGAGTTGAAACATGCATCAACTAACAAGCATCTTATATTTATGAGCCATACAATTAGTTCATCATTGTTTACGGCTAGATCAAAGAAAAATGAAACTGCTTTTTTGGTAACCTTCGATACATGATGAAATATGACATTTTGTTTCACAAACTGGAAATTACTGGAGGGAAAATTTATACTTCTTACCCCATACTCTGATATAGGGATTCCCTGTTGCGCACGTAACAAGTGTGCCTGTCTTCGTGCCAACCACTATGCAAAAAAGAATATTAAAGAGAAGCATAAGAAAACCCATTATATTTATGGAAAAGAAAACAAAGCAGAGAATAGAACTGAAAATACTGGAATTGGAGAGCCATATAATTTAGAAGGGGCAGGCCACAAACCACCATAACTTGCAATGTAAAGATAATAAGAGAACTGAAATAAAAAGAATGCCCACATCAAAATTAAATTATAACCACATCTAAGTAGGAAGAAGACGAGAAACCACTAACCTTGCCAAACGACATGCATGCAATACATAGGAGTGCACAGTAGCTAAAAAGTAACCAAATGAGGAAACCCCATTTCTGACCTTGTTCCGGCAGCTGCAAGCAATTTTAATGTGTTAGCCAACATCAAGATTGGTCTCTGATGATAAGGAAACCAAGTTCCAGCTAACATGACTTACACAGTCTCTTCCTCTTTTGAACCACAGCGTACCAATTACTGTCCAAGCCCAGAGAAATGGATAGAGTAGCAACGAAAGAATTGAAAGGACCACTATTCTTCCACAAAAACGAGCATACCTCTGCTGCCACCCAAAATCCCTAGAAGAGGGAGGAAAGAGTTAAAGCGATGGTTAACATTCAGCCTTTGAGATGCGAAAAGAGTCCCAAAAAACAAAAAAAGACGCACACAACAAGGCTAGCTACACTCTTGACGAAAATTGGACAGAAATATTTACATGAAAATATATAGAACTTAGGTTTGAGTGGTATAGAACATTTTAATGCATAGTTGGTTTATCAAATGACGAAACCATGTTTTTCCCCACAACCTAAAACCAAGTCCCTTGTTTTCTCTTCCCTAAAAAAAGAATAAAATAAAATAAACAACCAACTTGAACAAACCGATATTCCCATTTTACAGAAGGTTTCATTAGACATTATACGACTATCTCAAGAACTCTTTTCACATACTATATGAATCGCAGCTATTCTTACCATTTCACATATGCATAAACATTAACCTGTAACACCTGTACAACTGGTAGATTCAATCATTCATCTCAACAGCCTAAAGCCAACATCCAAAAGGGAATTTGTCTAGTCTTAACTACCATCAGTTTTTGTCCATTTTCCTTCGCATCAAAACAGGACAGCTTACGTCCCATTTATAGGCTGTCTGTATTATTCCTTCTTTGTTTACCATTCCAATAAAGAAAACAAAGTACAATAAACCTTTCAACCAGATCAACAATAACTTCAACAGTCGTAAGAAAGAAGCCTTACAAACCCATTCCAGCAGCAAGTCCATTATCTACGAACATCAACAAACGAAAAGCAAACACCACGGTGTAATCAACCTGAATCAATCAAAGATAAAACCCAAGTCAGAAAAATGAAAAAAAAAAAAAAAAGAAAAACCACATTTTTAAACTTCTTCAGAGTAGATACTCTAGAAAACTCACCACAATCCATATGTTCAATGGGTATGTACAATCATGATAACGCTTCCAATTAATAGCAACAATAACTCTAGAAGTGAAGCTGTCAAAGGAAACAAATAAAACCCAAAACCCCAAAACAAAGCCACAAACTAATTCCAGTAGCTTCAATAAAAGAATACGTATTTACATGACCAAATTCCAGAGAGGGATTATACGTTTTAGAATTCAGATTCATTAGAGCATTCAAAATTAAACCTAAATTCACAAATCATGAAAAAGGATACACGCTCGTGGCGAGCATAGAGAGGAAGAACCCATCGTACCTGCGCAGACCGCAATTTCAAATCAAAATCACATTAAAGCTCAAATGCGTATATGCTTAACATAATAAACGAACACCAATACACGAATATAAACATACATAGATACAGAAGCAGTATGAGACTGAAAACACACCACTTGAAATCGACGCCTCTAATGGCCATGGAGAAGGAAGTGAGAAGGAATCCCTAGGTTGATGAAGGCCAAGATTGGGGGATCTTCATTTCAAGAAGAAAATGCTTGAAATCCTAGACCGAATTTCGATCACGAATCTTTGAGACCGACGAGGCGAAAGAGAGGTATAGAGAGAGAAAGTGAGCTTGAGAGAGAGAGAGAGGGGGTTAGAGAGAGAGAGAGTGAGGAGAGAGAGAGAGAGAGAGGAGTGAAGCAGAACTTTGAGAGAGTTAAGCTAAAAGACGGAATGCTAACGGTGTCTCTCTGCCGTTACTTTAAGGCCAAAAAATGTATACCGTAGATAATGGTTTACATCCCTCCTATTAATAATTTAATACCACTACGTAATTTATCAAGATTTAATCTGTGAATATTATTAATTTAAAGCCATAAAACCTCTCTTACCGTTCGACTTCTTATCGATCGAGTGAAGAAGCTCAAAAAATGCTACCACATTATTAGTTACCAATTTTCCGGGGACAAAAGTACTTTGATTAAGAGATTAAACTCGGTAGAACCCTTTTTCAATCTATTAGCAATTGTTTTTGTCACCAACTTATAAATAACATTTTATAAACTTATAACAGCTTAATTCTTTTAGTTTTGCCCTCCAGTGACCAAATTTCTCACTACTCTAGCGTCTCAAAAACCCCACAACAACCCTCTAATTGAACAAGAATATCCTGGAAAGAATCAGCAATATTCTCATCACCAAAACAGCCTCGGTTCTCTCTATTCAATTCTACACAATTCGGCTCTTTCAACCAAAACAGTTCTAGTCTAAAAGGCGAAACCCTAGATTTTCTTCTATTGTCATGACCTCAAACCATCTCTAACCAAAAAAGAATTGGTCGATGGTCAGACCAAGAGAAATCTAAATGATCAACATATGCTCCGAGAAAGAAACCCTTCAATCCTCATTACAAACAAACCTATCAAGCCGTTTCTGTACATTTGTCAAACCATCCCAGTTATTATTCCAGGTAATCACTGGGCCATGGAAGCCTAAGTCCCCTAACTCACAATTTACTAAGGCTAACTGAATATTAAGAATCGCATTCATCTCTTTATCTGGACCACCAATCTTCTTAGAAAGTGAAAATATTTCATTAAAGTCTCTACTGCATACCCATGGTCTTGACGATATACTACTTAACTTCCATAACAATTCCCAAAAAAATTGTTGATCACTCACTTTTGGATTGCCATAAAACCCCGTAAACCTCCACTCCATACTACCTCCCGAAGTGACATGTGCAATAATATGGCCTTTTGAGTAAGAAAGAATAGTGACATCAATATCATCTTTCCATAGTAATATAAGTCCACTACTCCTACCAACACAATCAATCACAAAACCTCCCACAAAACCAAGCTAAAACTTAATGAGTTTTGCCCAATTACTAGCCAGTCTAGTTTTGGACAAAAAACCTACACAGGGGGGACCTTTACATGTTAAGTTTGACTCCTGAGATACTATCAATTGAGAAAAATCACTCCTATTCTCCCCTTCCAGATTATTTTCCCTTACATTTACTATTTTCATCTTCATGTACTGCCAAGTTCTCCTTAACAGCCGTAGGAACTTCCCTATTACTATTCTTCTTTTCTAATTCCAGAGCCATCTCCTCTTCATATTCTCCTATCTCTCCAATATACACTTGATTTTCAGAATCAGAACTAAACCCTTCTCCTTCAAAGTCAAGATCATAAATCGGGTCATACCTTTTGCTTCTAGATGCTACACTATATCCATGCTGAGATTTCTTCTTCGGTTCCCATACTGTCCCAGTTGGATTCGGTCCTCTAAGCCAATAATCATATTGTACAATCCTAGGCCCCAACAAATTAGAATTCACTTTAATATTTTTAGAACATTCTCTATCCCTATGCCAAATTTTTCCATAAACAAAACAAAAATCAGGTAATCTTTCATATTTGAGCAATAAAGAAACCTCTCTTCCCACTTTATCCATAGAACAATGTAGACCACGATGTAAGGGTTTAGAAATGTCGATCTTAGCCTTTACTTTCATGAAAGCACTGCGAACATGGACTGCTTCCACTTCCCCAATCATCTGTCCCAATTACCTGGCACAATCTTCATTCATGCAATAAATTGGCACGTTGCAAATGTGAATCCAAAAGCAACCTTGTCAAAATTAAATGAAGCAAACTCTCTTAATCTCATCGTTTTAACCAACGAAAGTAATTATTTTTCATATACCTATGGTCCTCTAGCTAAAACACGATTTCTCCCTTCAACACTACTAAATTGAAACAAAAAAGTATTATCAGAACCCTGTTGTTCAATGTGGAAACCATTAGAAATCCTCCAAATTGCTCAAAAAGTCCCTTTCAAGGCCCTCCCTTCTCGCCAAATGATTCCCTATCACTTTGCCTACAAGACACAGGTCCATTCATTTTTGCCTTTTCCTCGAAACCCCTGTAGGTACATGGATGATCGGACCATCTGCATCATCTAGGTTAATTTTCTCACACAAAGACGAGATCTCATGAAGATCCAAACTGTAAACCCTAGCCCTAACGATAACCAATAAAGATTAGGGCTCCCATTTCACAAACCACCCTGCAAACCAAAACATAAATCACACTACAAATTGTCTCGAAAAACGAAGATGACTCCACTCTCACCCTATCAGATGATTTTAGATCTCTCACACAGACTCTCAGAAGGAAAGCTTTGAAGGGACTCGATCGAACATGGATGAATGTGTTATTAATTATATGATAATTTAGTAGTGATTAGTTTTAATTCATCAATTAAACACAACAAATTATACACCACGCGAGGTAGTGCTAAAAAAAGTTGGATAATAGATAGGATTCCTAACATTATTTTTATATTGTTAGAAAGAGAATTACAAAGAAATAAAAATAAATAATTAAGTGTGTCAATTCTTTTCTATTTGAAATTTTGAAGGGACAATCTATCTACTTTATGTTTTTAAGGACAATGACAAATTGAAAAAAAAAATCTAATAATAGGATAATAAATTATAATAAAAAAAAATAAAATTTGCTAGACTTTTTTTCTTTTATTTTGGATTGTTATTCTCATTCCAAATTTTAATTTTGCTTTCTAAATTTTGGAATGTATAATTTCATTACCTAGAATTACCTTTTTTTTTAATCAATATTTTGAACAATTATAAATGAAAAGAAAAACATAATTCAAAGTAATAAAATAAGATATTTGATTGTTATAGGATTAAAATTGGGACAAAGACATTAATTCTAGAAGAAGAATAAGACAATTGAAAATTTGATGTTACTAATGAGATTGATCCCATAATTCGGGACAAAAATGAAAATTACCTTACAATTTTGTTTAGATAACGACAAGTCGTTTATTCTATAAAGTTTCTTTGTCGTTCCTTTAACATTTTCTTCTCGTTTCAACGACATGCCGTTTTCCTTAAGTGTGATGTCTTTTATTTGCCTTAATGGCCATGAATTGATAAAATGCAATACCGTGTGAAGTAATACATGTAATCGTCGCTGGGGATTTGCTGTCTTATGTAGCGTTAACTTTTATATATTCTCTCCAAAAAAAAAAAAAAATTTATGTCACACATTTATTTGGGAAAAAAAAAAAAACACTTCTGTCATGTATCTATAGAAACGACATGTCCTCATTTGACAAAAATGGCTGCCATTTAAGGCAAGGGGGAAAAGAAAAAGGGGACCGGTAGCACCTATTTTTATCCAACAAATTATTTATGAGCTGCCATTACGGTAGAAAAAATAAGAAAATATTTATCTTTGAGAAATACTAAATGCACTGTGTTTTTACATTTTTGTTGTCTACAATTTGTTTTTTTTCCCCTGGGTTGATTGTTGACCCCTTTTTATCTCTTCTTTTGGATGATTTGAGTTAATAAACGTCTTTTCCCTCGAAAAAAAAAAAATTCAAAAAATTAAACGACCACGATGCTTACAGTTTTAAAGTCGTTCTCCTAGAATAGAGACATATAAGTCGTTACAGAAGTACAAGTCCTTATGTCGTATAAACGACATGTCGTCTGTTAGCATGAAGAGACGAAACGTCGTTTCAGTCCTTGGTAGCGTCTTTTTTATAATTTAGAATCTAATGCTTGATAGCTTGAGCGAATGTTAATATTACTATATATAAAACCAATAGCCAGACACTGCCTTCCAGTGATTGAATGTCCCATGTAAAATTAAGATAAGTCCCTGAAACTTAAAATTTATACTACGCTATCAATTATAAAACACATTTCAGGGCAGTAAACGTTTTCTTAATTATTATTATTATTTAATTTTAATAACAAATACTACATGAGAAATAATTCATTTTAGTTACAATTTGGTGGATTTAGACATTTATATACAGCAGATGCAGGTTGCTTGTATGTAGGTATACTACTTGTGTCAACAAACCTGATTTCTCCAGGTCCAAAAGAAAGTTCCCTATGCCTGAAATACAAAACCAAGACATGTTAAACAAAGCTTAAAGAGTCTTTATGCTTTGAAACTTCAAGGACATGATAATATAAGATGGGAAAGTTAAACAAGATCGGAAACAAACGGGATCGAAACTAATTACCTTCGCAGATCGAGGCCAATCAGACCAGCTTGGAGGATTGTCAAATTGTCAGAATCTGGTGAGACAATAATCACAGTATCACCAGAGTACTGAGTCTCAAGAATGGACATGAGTTGTATTACCCGAACAAACACATCTTTAACACTCTCATTTGGGGTTCCATCATTAATTGGAGGAGGCTTTGTAGTTGGAGAGATACTATCAGATTCATATACCTGAGATACATAGCCACAAATTTAATGTCACTTACTTCTCAGTGGTGATTCCACTTGGTAAAGTAAAGAAGATTTGAAAAAGTTTTTAGTATGTTTTTTCCACTACTCGGTGAAGAGGATTAGAACTTGGGACTCTCCTAAGTACCACAGTTTCTATTATTTCTTAAAGAGAAGTTCTAAGTAGAATTTTATCATCTGTAAAAAAAAAAAAGTTCAGTATATTACTTCCGAAACGGATTCCAATTTCTTTCCCTCATAAGCTCCCAATCCACGAGCATCAAGAAAGCTGTATTCCGGAACAATAAAGCTACAACAACAGAGATAAGCAAGATTTTCAAACACAAGTCTTCCTGTACTAAAATGCATAAAATGAGTAAAGAGAGATCCACAGTTTCAACATCACCCTAATTGATCACAAAAATCCCTAGTTAGTAAGTTGGCCTTCCTTTTTGCTTGTTAAGAGTGGGAAGTAGTGAAGTACAGCCATCTAATTTTCTGTTTTCTATTATCTTGTTTCCCGGGAAGCAAACAGTTAAAGTCAAACTAAAATTCGTACTTACAGTTACCAACAGGTCTGAAAATTCCATGACCATCAAATTCATATATTTGTACATGTATGAACGAATTTAATATCAGATTAGCAAATTGGCCTCCCATTGGGCTTTCCACAGCTCTAGCTCTCTTTCCATTGTTTGTTTCCAGTTTAACCAAATAGTATCAATAAGTGCCAAATGTCACACTGAAACTCATAGTCTCATTTCCATTGAGTGTGAAAATTCCATATCATTTTCTTTATAAAATTCGTAACTTTGGATATGTATGAACCAATTTAATCCCAAATTAGCAAACTGCCCTCCCTTTGGCTGCTCACAGATCTAGTTCTATTTCACTATCTTGTTTCCCGGGAAACAAACAGCTGAATCAAATAGTACCAGCAAGTTGCAAGTGTCACACGAAAATTCATGCTTTCAAGTCCAACAAATCTGAAAAATCCCAGAAACATTCTCTCTATAAAAATCATACATTTGTTTGTGTATGAACCAATTCAATACCAAATTAGCAAATTGGGCCTCCCTTTGGTTGCTCATAGCACTGGTTCTAGTTTCAGCTCTCAGTACCAAATGTCACACTAAAATCCATACTTTAGTTTCTAACAAATCTGGAAATCCCATAACAAATTTTCAATAAAATTCATAACTTTATATTCATAAATATATATATATATATTTGAACCAAACTAACATAGAATTGCAGACCTTCGACTAATCCCATTAACAGATGCAATGATCTCAGCAGTCTGATAGGCTCTCTGAGTAATAGAAGGCCAAATCCAACAACCATTTTCACAAGCCCCCATTTCCTTGAGCTCAAAAGCAGCTCTCACTATCTGCTTCTTCCCTTTCTCTGATAAACCGCTATCCACAGATGTCTTTGCAACTGGGTTTGTGTTTATTACTCCAAAGCTCTCGAATTCAGACTCCCCTGCCCTCACCAGAAAATACCTTCCAACACAAAACAACACTATCTTAGTATCAATCAATATCTGGTAAAAGAACCTAAATAGGCTTCATTTTCTAAGATGAGTACCAACGATTTGAAATTTGAAAAAAAAAAAAAACAAACAAACAAACAAACAAAGACCACAAACCACAAAACCCCATCATTTATTTCTCACTTTCTTCTATTTTCTCGGCAACCAAACAAGAAAAGCCAACTGGGTTTTGTGTATTACCTGTTTGTGAGCCGTACTGGGGGCATCTGAAAGAGGCCGCGGGCAGTGGCGACCGGAGGGGATATGGGGTTGAGAGCAAAATCTATGAGTTGGGTCGTGGAGAGAGTGAGTAGAGAAAGGAGGTTTCGGCGGTTGATGGGCGATACTGATGGATTAAGGAGGTTTTTGGGCGTTGTTGATGGAGGCAGAGATGGATTTGGAGGAGCAGGAGGGACTGTAAGGGAGGAACAAATAACCACCATTATGGCGGGTGTAGATAACCACACCACCGTCTTTCGAGACTTCATCCCTTTACTAACGTTGCGATAATCAAAGTGAACGACATGTCGTGTAATGGTAACGACCTAAAGGACCTAATATCGAGAAGCTTTATTGTCTATTTATTTTCTAGTTTAGCTTTAAGTTGAAAAATATCATCTTTCAGTATTTTTCTGAAAAATATCTTTTCTGGACTAAATAGTTCTAATGTGTCAAAAATTCATCCAAATATCATCTAAATTGCTTCGAATCATCAAAATTTTAACCCAAATAGGGCTATTTCGGTCTTTCTAGTCAACAAAGGGATATTTAGAAAATAGAACATTGAAGGAGATAATTTTCAATGAATATTCAACGAAAATGCATCTGTATCTCTATAGTACAAAAAACTTAGGACAATAATTGAGACCCTAACATTATCCTAATGATAAGCCCTATGGTATTATCTTTTATCTGCATGGTACTAATTGGCTTTTAGAATAAATGTTGGCAATAATATGTTATTTCATTTAATAAAGAATCCCAAAAACATCCCTTTTGTTATTTCTAAATACCATACTTTATCTTATGTTCTTAATTAAAAAAGCTTAAAAAGTATCTTTTTATTTTTCAAAAATTAAAATAAAATAGAATACTTTAAGTATACAACGTGTACCTTTTTTGTCAAACTTATAATATAAAATATGGATATCTGCAAAATAAAAAAAATACCCTGACATATAGCCTTTCTACAAATTTAACCATGTCTTTTGGCTTGTGCAAAATTATGCATTTACATTTCAAATCTCTGAAAATTTGTACTTTCTGTTTATAAATTGACCAATAAATTTTTCACTAAATACGAAATCTATATTAAGGATATCTTATTCTGCTGACTAATATTAAAAAAATTTATTGAAAATAACTTAAGATAGTTAGTACAAATCACTCAATTTGTACACAGAATGTACAAATTTGAGAGGTTTGAAATTTGGAAGTATAATTTTTGTATAAGTCAAAAGACAAAATTAAAATTGCAAAAAAGTCATACTTCAAGGTTTTTTTTTTTTTTTTTTGTTGCAGTTATCCTTATAAATATCTCAAATACCCTTACATATGTTTCAAGGGAAAAATTTATAAATACCAGTTTTTAAAACTATATTTTCATAAATACCCATTTTTTATATCTATTTTTAGAAAAAATGTAAACTACCAGTGTCTTACACATGAAATGTATACTGTGGTATGCATTTTATGCATTACATGTATAACGTGATCTACATTTTATGAATAAAATTTACACTAAAAATTGACATACATTTTAAAATATATACCATAGGTCAAATTTATAATGAAAAATATAAACTGTGGTAAATATTTACATTATAAATGTATACCGTTCATTTTACACATGAAATGTGTAACTCATGGATAGAATTTACATTGTAAATGTAGACCACTCATATTTTGCCGATGAAATGTGGACCATAAAAACATATATTTTTGAAAGAGAAATTAAAAACGGGTATTTATGAAAATAAATTTTAAAAATAGGTACTATGCATAAATTTCTCATATTTCAAAAACCTATTACCAAGTACTCCATATTATATAATTAGTTTTTTTTATAAATAAAATAAAATCACACTTTTTTATATTATTAAAAAAATGTTGATGATGTGTTTGTTTGTAATAATTTTAATAAATTATTTTATTTAAAAAAAGAAAAAAAAAGTGTTTGGATCAGTACCCCATGGCATTGTCATTTTAAAAAAATTAGTCAAAAATTTGACAACAAAAGGAGGATTTTTTTTTTCTCCCGTTTTATAACATAGAATGGATACGATTGAACTTTCGACAAAGAGGGGGAGAAAGAATTACTTAATCAATAAGATTGTCATCTTATTTGATATCAAAAATCTGTTACAGAGCCTTGGCAATGCTAGCGTTTGTTTCATTCCCCGCCAAGGGAATGAAGTCGCCCATGGCCTAACTCGGCTCGGTTTTAATTCCGTTGAAGATTATGTCTGTCTTTGATTGCTTTCCTGCTTGTATTTCGAATGCTGTTATGGAGGAGGATTCGTCCTCTATTGATTAATTAGTGTTTCTTTGCCTTTTGTTATCCAAAAAAAAAAAAAAAAAGAAAAAAAACAGAAAAACATAGAATGGATACTTGATGGATTTTTGGAAACAGAGTTAAACATGATATTTAGGCTTAACGAAGGGGTGATTTTTTTGGGGATTATTATCCCTTCATATAAATATATGTCGTTTATGAACATACATCAAGTTCAAGTGGGTTCTCTTAAACGACATTCAAGGACAGAAAGAAGCGAGTGTCCGATGAGGATAGGTTAAAGTTAAAAGTATAAAATTAAATCTTTCAGCAAAAAAAAAACACTATAGAATTAAATCATTAACAATTAATTTATTTTATTATTCTGTTTTCTGCCATGTGATCACTGCCCGAGAGGCACCCAGATGCTATAAAAAGACTGAAAACATGACATTGATATTGATAGTATCAAATCATAACAGTAAACTAATTGTTGTTCTTGTTCTGGGTGCCAACAATAGGCTAAGACTAAATCTGTATTAGCCATTATCTCCTAGATAGCAGGGTCCAGTTGGTGAGTGGAAACTGCAATAGCTATATAGTATATATTGCACGCCTTACTAGTTTAGTTGGCTACTAAAGTCAAAAACGAAGCATCTTTATTTTCTTTCGTTATGCTATATTATAATTGGATCAAGCTCTTAAGATTTACCAAAACTATGGATTCCTGCACTACAAAATATTATTATACTAAACCATGCATGAATTCATGCACTAATATCTTTTTTTTAATTGTCCTCACGTCTCTGTTTGTTTTGAATTTTGATAATCGTGCAGTTCAAATACGTTCTGTTTAACTTTAACTGGCCTGTTTTTATACTTATGGTCATTTAACTAAGATACGCCAACTTGCTAAAAGTCCTCAGTTAATTAAATAATGGTCTTGATTACCTAATCCCATTAATAGTAGTACTAGTCCACATCTATTTTTAAGTTTTTTTTTTTTTTAAATATAATCTATGCTATTGACTATCTACAACTATACTCTATATATATACATACATAAGCTATGGATATCAATTATACCACTACTGCATCGAGGTATCAATGTGTTACTGATTATTCTAATTAATAAATCAAATTATGCGTGAATTCATTTGGAATGTAATTATAATTAACTAGTAATATTAACACATTATATGTCGCTGAGCACGGTACTCCTATCATTACTCAAATATATGTATATACTAATATATATATATATATATATATACAGCACGTAATAATAATAAAGAAACCCCACTTAGTAATTGTCTGTACAGGAGATTTGAAGTTGAAGATGTTATCCGTCATTTCGTAAAGTTAAATATGGTACTATCTTCTTTTAAATATTAATGCTAGCTATATCTTTTTTAGTTTGAAGAGTAAAAGAGCTATATTTGCATATCTTAATTCTTAATTAGTTTTTTTTTTCTCTGACCAAAATTCTTAATTAGTTAGCTTAACCATCATTACGCACTTTTGTACTATTTCTCTTCTAAGAACTTTATAAGAACAGGGATCACACACTTTTTCCAGCATCTACTTTATATAAAGCAAAAATGTTGCTTAAAGAAAAGAATATAACATTCAGAAGTGAAGACCCACTTCTCCATGTAAATGTGTGTATATATAGAGTCATATATATTATACGTAACACACACTCCCCCAAAGATATATACCAAACGACAGTCAAAGTCTCTCACTCCATTGTTGTCTCTCAAAACTAGTCTACATAAACATGACCTTTCTGTTCTTGCTCCCAATATTGCTCTTGTCACTCTCCCTCTCGTCTCCCAATGTAAGAACCATCTATATTACCCTCATCTTCTTGATTTTACACTTTCTCCCTCCATTTTCTAATTTTATTTGCATTTTCATCCTTTTTTTTTTCTCTCCTTTTTTTTTTTTTTTTTTTCAGGTCACACTCACACAAGTCAGCGGGAATGAATTGCATGAGAAGAACCCATTTACGGCCAAAGCCTCACTAATCCGTTACTGGAAAAACCACGTCATCACCAACAAGCACCACCTTCCCAGACCCACATTTCTCTTCTCCAAGGCCTCTCCACTGGGCCCCACCGAGTTAGCGATTCTCACGAAACTCGCTCAGGACCACGATTCGCTCTCCTCCCACCTCGACTCGTTCTGCTCCTACGCCCACTTACTCTGCTCCTTCAACGACGTCGTTTCGGAATCAGATCGTTCCCCCAACGACGTCGTTTCGAAGGACGCGAACTTCGCCGTCTACGCGAACAGAAACTTCGCCAACTACGGCGCCGCCAGACTCGGCGGAGCCGATTCGTTCAAGAACTACTCGGCCGGGTTGAACTCGCCCAACGACTCGTTCCGGAAGTACAGCAAGGGCTCGACCTCACACTCCGAAGGCTTCGCCAGCTACGCCACCAGCGCCAACGTCGCCACCTCCAACTTCACCAGCTACGGCGCCTCCGCGACCGGCGGCTCCGGCGAGTTCAAGATCTACGACGACCAGGTCAACGTCCCGAACCTCCGGTTCAGCTCGTACGACTCGGCCGCCAACGGCCACCGCCTCTCGTTCGCCGGCTACGGCGGCGAGACCAACTCGGGGTCCGAATCGTTCGCCAGCTACGGCAAGAACGGCAATGGAGACCCGAGCGAGTTCGCCAGCTACGGCGAGGGATCCAACACGGTCGGGTCGGGTTTCTCGGGCTACGGAGAGATCGGCAACGGCGGAAACGACTCGTTCAAGGGGTACGGGCTCAGCGGGAACAATCCGAAGAGCGATTTCAAGAGCTACGGAACCGGAGGCAACGCCGGCACCGACGGGTTCTGGAGCTACCGGACCGGAGCGAACGTCGGCGGCGATTCGTTCCAGACGTACGCGAGAAATTCGAACTCGGGGAAGGTGATTTTCTCGGATTACGGGAAATCGTTCAATCTCGGGAACGACTCGTTTCGCGACTACGGGAAAGGGTCGCTGGGTCGGACCACAGTCGGGTTCAGGTCCTACAGTCTGAGTCGGACTTTCAAGGACTACACCCGAAATGGCGTCACTTTCGCCGAGTACAACAACTTCACCACCATCAGTGGCAGATTCGTAAATAAGAGAGTTGAGAAGGGCAAGTTCTTCAGGGAGTCTTCGTTGAAGGAAGGGAATGTAATGGCGATGCCCGATATTCGAGACAGGATGCCCAAAAGGTCGTTCCTGCCCCGGTCCATATTAACGAAACTGCCATTCTCTGCGTCGAGTGTTTCGGAGATCAAGCGGATTTTCCACGCGCGGGATGGCTCGACTACGGAGCGCGTGATTATAGACGCGCTGGCGGAGTGCGAGCGGGCTCCGAGCCCGGGCGAGACCAAGCGGTGCGTGGGATCGGCGGAGGATATGATAGACTTCGCGGTCTCGGTTTTGGGCCACAATGTGGTGGTCCGGTCCACGGAAAATGTGAACGGGTCGAAGGGAGATGTGATGATCGGAAAAGTCAAAGGAATCAACGGTGGAGAAGTGACCAAGTCGGTGTCGTGTCATCAAAGTCTTTACCCTTACTTATTGTATTATTGCCACTCCGTGCCCAATGTGAGGGTCTACGTGGCTGATATTCTTGACGTGGAGAGCAAGGACAAGATTAATCATGGTGTCGCCATTTGTCATCTAGATACGTCATCATGGGCCCCGGACCACGGTGCCTTCGTGGCACTTGGGTCCGGTCCTGGGAAGATCGAAGTTTGTCATTGGATATTTGAAAACGACATGTCGTGGACTACATCTGATTAAGGATTTTTTTTTTTTTTGGGCTTTCTTTCTTCTTACTTCTTTTTTTTTCATTTCATTCGGTTTTTCCGGGACTTTTTTTTTTTTTTTGATTTTCTGTTTTCTGGTGTTCCTTTTGTGTGTGGCCCCAAAAATGTGAAAAGAGAGAAAAAAAAAGGGAAAAAGAAAAGCTTGCAGAGCCAACATATTATGGTGAAATTCAGTGTTTTTCAATCATGAATCATACATGTTTGAGTATCAATTAAAGCCAACCTTTTTGGGTTTTAATGAGCTTTCTTTTTTTTTTTTTTTTGTTGGTTTTAACGAGTTCTCAGTATTGAAAGTTAGTGTGGTTTTTAATAGTGTTTCGATAACTAATTAATCAACATGAAGTTATTTTCGTGACCAGATCTTCTTTGTCCGTGTATTAATTATTGAATAATACTAGTCGAGAAGAATCTAGAAAGATCACAGTTTGTATTCTATTCAAAAGTAAAATGTTGGTAGAAAGTGGGGTAGAGTATATAATATTATTGTTCAAATAAAAAAGGAAAAAGCCAACTTAGGAGCACAGATAGCCATAAAAGGCTAAAAGAAGAGAAAAATAAAAATAAAGGAAAAATCCAATGCAAGCTTTTACGTTTCTTATATTATCATGCTGATGTTATTGATCACATTTGGATTGATCGAAGTAGGTGGTGACAACTACATGAGATATAAAGCGTAAGTGAAAAAAGGATATAGTAAGAACACAAATTTCAAAAGAAAATATTCGATTACTACTGTTGAAGAGTAAGAATATTAAAGTTGTTAATAGGAGAACAAGGCTTTAACTTTTTGTGCATTGGGACCAGCAGGAATGCTAATTACTATGACTAGTATTGTTGTTGTTGTTTTTTTTTCTTTTTTTTCTCAACTGGCAAAATTAATTTTGAGACCTTCAAATAACTGATTTAAGAAGTAATGTTACATGCATCTATGGATTGAGATTCCAGATTTAGAATAAATTATTATTAACTCAAAAAATGTTATTTAAATCACCAGATGCGTGATAGTGCACAAAAATCCTATATCACATGTTCATATTTAATATGGACATGCACATATGTTCATCTCATCATAAGGATGAAAATATTCCACACTCAATTTCTACACACTAGTCCAATTATTTAGTATTTTGAAGAATACCATAGGTGAATCTGCGTGTTAATCTCTTATTAATAGATAACAATGTAATACAATACAATATAACGAAAGAGTATGATGGCATAATACAATAGTATACTATCTACTCAATCTATGGCTTTCCACTATGTGATGGAGTAATTTATGGAAAGAGTATGATGGTATAGAAAAGGTGCGCGCGCATGTGTTGGGTTAAATTGATTGTGCGGTCAAAAAGTGAAACCAGACAGAGAGCATACAAAGAAGACAGTAATGTTTCGTTTTTGCAGCTTTGAGTGCAGTTAAAGAAACGCACCATCTAGTACTCGAACAATGCTATACTCGGTACTCAGTGTGGTGGCAAACTCTACTAGCTAGGGTTATCTTCAATCTATAATGTTGCTACCACTTGCCAGCTACTTATATCACTCCCTTGCCCACACCACGATAACTGTCACTATACTCATCAATTCCCCGCATGATATTCTTTCTATCTTTCTTTCCTTTTCTTTTTCTTTTTCTTTTTCTTTTTCTTTTTTTTTTTTAAATAAGTGGTGAAGGGTTCGAAATTCGAATCTTAAACTTGTACATAATGTGAGGTTTAGCTATGAATCAAACAAAGCATGCAACCACAATTCTCGCTCTAACTATGTCTATACAGTACTTTTTTTTAATTCAAGTGATAGATTATTAATTTATCTCATTTGTCTACTATTTCATTTTAGGGAAGGCCATAGTAGAACTCTTTTTTTTTAGTCTTAGATAATATCTTTACTCTAAGCCGTTGGATTATAATTATTAAATAACACAGAAGTATAATGTGTTAAAAGCTTAAGGTGCCCTTGACAATCTATCTATCTATATCTATATATTAAGCCTGAAGCTAAAAATTCCGATAGTTTCTTTGATCACCATTCTATTTTTAAAATTTTTAGAAAATTCTTAATTTTTTAATGATATGATTGGTACTATCATTATTTTTCTTTGTTATGATTAGTTGTAATATATACATGTATTATATAATATTATATTTAATTTAATATTAATGGTACTTTATAATAAATTTAGTTCATCGAATCGAACAAATGATTGTGCTACATTCGTCTCATCAAAATAAATATAGAGAGAGATAAATATATAATTTAATGTTTTATAAAATATTATATTTAATTTAATATTAATGATTCCTTATATTAAATTTAGTTCATCGAATGTTAAAAAGTTGTGTTACATTCGTCTCATCAAAATAAATAAAGAGATAAATATATTTTTTGATATTGAAATACATTGAACCTAATTATATTTTTTATCACTATTTTATTTTTAAAATTTTTAGAAAAATCCTAATTTTTTCATGATATGATTGGTCCTATTGTTATTTTTCTTTGCTATGATTGGTTGTAATATATACATGTATTATATAATATTGTATTTAATTTAATATTAATGATAACTTATAATAAATTTAGTTCATCGAATAAATGGTTGTGCTACATTCGTCTCATCAAAATAAATATAGAGATAAATATATTTTTAATGTTGAAATACATTGAACCTAACTATAAATTAGATTTATTAATACAACTCGCGCAAAGTACGGTATAACTACTAGTATGATATTAATTTTATTTTACTTTACGCATTCTTAAATCTCATTTGACCATTTCCAAATGAAAAGAAAAAGCCACATCTTTCCTCGCCAGCCTCAGATCTTGTTTCCTTGTCTCTGACTCCAATCGTATTTAACTGAGGACCAAAAGTAAAGCAATGAAACATTGATGAACAAACTGCATACCATAAGAAAGAAGACGAATATGGCAGTGGCAGTAAAACCCAAACGACTTGCTAGTTGGTCCCATTATCTTCTAGTCCTTTTGATAATATGCATATCGTAGACTTCAACAAAATTAATTTATATGAATTACTTTTTCTCTCCTCAATTCCCTTTTGTTGTTTCTTAAAAAAAACTCATTTTCCCATCCGGAAATAAAAAAACACTGAATTTGTCTTTACATCAAACCCATCTTGCGTATTGATATCATTGTTTCCCTTTTGCTCTATTTTATTTTGAACAAACCCCAATTCTTCTTGAATACAATATCGATTCTGAATTGAAATATATTTGCTTATAAAATCTCTTGATGCAACTAACATCGGTCGGAAAAACACGTTAGGGCTTGAAGTTTGGAGAGGTCGTCAAAAGAGGAAAAGTGGAGGTGGAGGATAAATCTTATTTTTTTCTTTTTTTCTTTTTCTTTTTTCAAGATATGAGTTTAGCAAGGAAATATATTAGGTTTTTCTTTGGGCCTTATAGAAATATGACTAAATTTTAAGCCTAATTTAAGTAAATATCCCTTTGTCAAATATTATAGCAAATTATTCGGTATATATGTTTATATACTAAGTATAAAATTTTATATACCAAGTATAAAAAATTATATACCTAGTACATTTTAGTACAATAACTGAAATTAGTAGATAAACATATCTACCAAGTGTAAAAATATATATACATGGACAATTAGCTATAAAATTTAAAAAATAATCATCTACTTAATTAAATTTAAAATATTTGTTATCCACCTAAATTTCTCTTTTTCTTTTTAGTTTGCTTTGGTCAAGTAAAAATACATAGAACAAAAATGACGAGTGTACTGTAAGAATTTTTTCCACATTATGTATTTGGGATGTCCGATAATAATCCATTGGCTAGGAGATAGATGTCTCACCTAGGACTAAAAAAGCTAGTTCTACCATAGCCTCTCCCTTCATTTTGTTAGATATTATATGATTTTAATATTTATATGTGAACTAGTAGTATGAACACTTCATAAGCCTGGCATGGTTTTAATATTTTTAACTTTTTTAATCTACTTAGAGTTGTGCAGTGTTTGACTTTGATATTAAAAAGATAAACTATACACAATGTTTGCAAAATTACATTAGATAATCTGTAATATGAACTAGAACAATTTGTCATTTTGCCTTCTACTATTTGCCATCAGTATGAATTTGTTCTCTTACTTTTGACTTTGTATTCAAATACGCCATAAATGGCAAAAATGTTCTTTTTTTTTACCTCCTCATTTTTTATTTAGTATTCAAATGTCCCCTAAAATAGAAAATTGTTCTTCTTTTGCCTTCTTACTTTTGACTTAGTATTCAAGTACTACTTAAAATAGCAAAGTTATTTCTTTTGCCCCCTTAACTTTAAATGAAATAAATGAAAAGAAGGAAGTATAATAACATTCTTTTACATGGTTAAATATATATATATATATAAACAAAAGCAAAACAAAGCGGATAGCTTTATTGCCACATCTGCTGTTCCCACAACTTGTTTTAACGATTTCTTTTATTACCAAAAGAACCTTAAATACAATTATTTTTAGGTACAAAATAAATTCTCTAAATATGTCTCTTTTAAAATAAAAAAATCTTTACATACCTCTCTTAAAATCCATAATTATGAATATAATTTATTAGGAAAGAAAGATAATCTGTATTCTTTGGATTTGAATCAGGAAAACCATTTCTTATTCTTCTTCTCTAGGTTTTCTCATATGAAATTTTCTAAGTTTATTTTTCCCCTTTGTGTTAATAACACATGAACAAAGATAAAACTAATTTGGGTTTATCTATTATGAATTTGTTGGAGACCGATGTCGGTAAAGAAACATGGTCTTGATAATTTTATTTTCGATTTATGTTGTGATAGATTTGTTTTTTTATTTCTTGTGATGTTTTTACTTAAGTTTTTTTAATTCAAGATTTCTCTATTTTTGAACTCGTAATGAATGTGATAAAGAAGAAGATGACTAGGTCGGTGGGAAAAGGAAAATAGAAATCTAATTATAAGGGCTATTTTGGAATAATCAAAGGTACAATAAGCAGTATTAAAAATAGAAATTTAGATGAGAGGTAAATATTAAAGTGTAAGAAGAGGAGAATGGAGTGTAGCAATAGACTAACTTATGAAATTATGTATATTTTTTTTTTACATCACTTCTAAAAATAATTTAATACTAATGAATTAATGCAAAAAATGCTCTACTATATTTATTCTTATTTTATATGTATATACATATATAATCATGTAAAAAAATATTTTTTTATACCTCTTTTCATTTATTTAATTAGAAAAAACTAGTTATTTGGAAATGTCCAATAGGGAAAAAAATTATAAGAGACATTTATTTACCTCTTTAATAAGTTAAATGACTATTTGTTCATTATCCAATAACGGTATTTCTAACGGTGTTAGAGTTAAGGGAACAAAAAAAGAACAATTTTGTCATTTAGAGGGCATTTGAATACAAAGTCAAAAGTAAGGAGGCAAATTCATACTAATAGCAAATATAGGGGTAAAATGACTAATTGTTCTTATAACTCTGTATGGGGGAATTTTTAAACTTACCTAATATTGGATATGAGTGTGGTTACTGTTGGGATATTTGCTCTAAAAAGCAGCTTTCCAATTTTACTTTTTTAAGTATAAACAACTTTCTCTGATATGCAATTATAATATTTGCTAGATTAAACTATCTCAGTTGAATAGTTTATTTATCTGAAAAAGATTTCATGACTTTATTTGTGTATAAAAAAATAAACATGATTAAGTGTTAATTATGGGGAGACTTATTTCTTTATCTAAGTCTAAATGAATTAGTTCACAATCTGTAAATAAAGATGGAATACTTTATTTATTAAAGATTGTAGTGTTTATCTATCTCAACGGGAATGATGTGTCTCAAAGTATTGAAATGTCTGACTTCTGATAAAAGTACAATATAAATAACTTATGTGTATTGAACTGGACCAGGTAATAAAAAAAATTGGAGTACCGTAACTCAATTCTTATATTACCACAAGCTAGCTCTTAGCATGTAGATCTTAATCCTTAATATTTGATTGGACTTGCTTTCATAAGTTGTAGCCTTTTGATTTGTTAAAAGATTAGCCTCTGTGAAATTAGAGGTGAACTCTTGCATATTGGAGGTTATGATTTATGAATTGATGTGAACACCAAATAGTTAAGGACACTATACATTACTGTCACTTTAAGGTTTTTCAAGATTCATGGAATGATTAAATCTAAGATCTTAGTATTCACTTTGTGGATTGGTTGATAATTTTGTCTAAATGACCATTGAGGACAAAATTATCGACAACATTATTCCTAAATATGTGTTGAAGGGGTATTACGGTAATTTCACCTATCCAACTACGGCATTGTATAGGAATCCTATATGTGGTATGGAATACACTAGATGGATTGGTTAATCAAGTTTAGTTGATTAAATCTCTATAAAAGATATGACATCTAATCTAAGAGTACAGTATTTGGCCTTTAGTAGAGTGTCCCCTTTACTAATAGTATTTATATAAATACCATAATAAGAGTTATTATGTATTTATCATATTATTGGAGCTTAGATTATTTGGATCCATTAGGTCCCTTGTCTAACTCAACAAAGCTCATTAATATGTTGGTGGTATTTATAAAATTAGTTTCATAAAACTGTGTAAAATAATGATTCTACACAGAAGTTGGTATTTTTATAAATAAGTTACATAAGTTGGATATATTTATAAAAATACACATAAAGCCCAATCCTAGTTGGACTAGGGTTAGCAGTTTTGGGCCCCATATATGAGAGAAAAAACTGCACAGTAATACTACAGTGTCACACGCATAAGGCAGAGGGGGAGAGAGAGAAAAATCGACTAAGGCTGAGGAGAGAAGAAAGAAAAAGTTCCCTGTCATCTCACAGTCTCATCTCACGTCCCGATGTTCTAATAGATCAAGAAGGTATTCTTGATCGTTCTCCAACGGAGGATTCGACTTGGTGCCCACTCACCTCTTCAACCGAGAGCAAGAGCATAGACAAGAAGATCTAGGGTTGGAGATTTGATCACCATCAATAAGGAGATCAAGTAGGAGCATGCTACAAGAGATAAACCCTAATCTCATCTCTAGAGTTTGTATATCTAAATTTGATTTATGTTATACATGATCCTGTATATGATATATGCATGTCATATGGATATCAAAACTGTTTTCTTGTAAAAATTTTAAAACCTAAATCCGCTAATTTTTCCCCTGCGTTCATAATGTAATTATATGTTTCTCCATAGTTTTGTATGCATGTATATTTTTCCTAAGTGTTAGGTCTAAAAACCAGCAGTTACCAATTAAGTTAAGTATATGACTATCATCAATCTCTAATTCTCCTGTCTCTTATTTTATTGCACATGAAATTCGTAGCTAATTATAATGCAACGCATCGAAAATCTTATTCTTTGTATATGTAATTTATAGACGATTTGGGTCATGTTTGGTACACCGTATAAGAACTCTGTATTATATTAATTAAATACAATACTATATTTGGTTGTGCTTTTATATTATACTATTTAATACGACATCAAAACGTAATATAATACGGAAAGTATTATCTAATACAGACAAAAATATCTGTATTTTAATGCAACATCTTAATACAATGCAAAATCATATATAGTATTATAATATAATAATACATTACGATACAACTAAATACAATATATCACACTATAGTACAATATTATATAGCGTATCAAACATGACCTTGTACTTTTATTTATAAGCCCTTGGTGTCGTCCAATTTCAATATTTTGACTTATAATTAATATAATGTACGTTATTTCCCCTTGATTTCAGTCCTTAGGGGATCACTATATTATATATTTGAAAATCACCAAACTTTCGGAACTTGAAAAAGAGTAAAAATTACCAAACTAGCTAGCAAGTATAGTGCAAATCATCACTGCTTATTTATTAGATGGTTTTACCTGCAAATTTTATACACATTTATGCATATAGATTTAGCTTCAACTCAAGTATTCTTCAAGTTGGAATTAGCTAGATTCCAGCAAAAATAAGATTTCAAAATAAGAGAAATTGGAGAAACTATGTCTATTTGGAAGTGTGTATATAAACCCAAACGGAGTATTTATTATAAATGACCCTTTTTCACACTTCATTTTAAATGTACTTGTTTTAATTTTTATAGCAAAATACCGAGTTTTTATCAGTTTTTACACTGACTTTATCAGACATTCAGTGAATCAGATATCAAAAAATCAATTTTGTACCCATGAATATTAGTTCTTGTAGTAAAACCGTATTTATTTGGAATTATTTTGTAGAAAAATTCACCGTTTATATTAAATATCTATGCATTATACATCAAATACTAATAAATCAGTTTTATACTAATGTATATCAGTTCCTATATTGAGTACATCCAATATTTGGTATGATAGAATTTGTACACATATAGTGGAATTGATAAACCCAACATTTTGCTATAAAACAAAAAACGTGGACATTTATTCAAATGAAGTGTGAAAATTAATGAAGTGTGAGAAAAGGCCTTTTAGCTAAATAAATGTGAGCATCGTGTTTGACTCTTTTTGGGCTTGGTGGCCTAGTCATGATGGAGAAGAGGACATGGGTGGGACTTACTTGGGCCAAAATGAGTCAATGACTCTTTCATGCATCTTTTAAAAGGGTTTTCTAGAGCTTTACAGACAAAGCAAATAAAAATTACAAAAATACAATGCTTAATGTTTCATACGGTGTAAAAGCTAAAATAATTGTAAATATACGGTAAAAAAGATGCGGTGGCAATTGCTGTAGTTAAAACCTCTTTGTTAAACTTGTTTATTAGTTAAAAAGTTCAATTTATGCTAGTCAAATTGAGTTGTCGTATTGGCTGACGCGTCCTCCACTTTCTTCCCTTGCTTTAGTTTGAACCCAAGCAATGCCATTTCAATTATTGTTCTGTTTTTTTAAAAAATTCTTTTACCATTTTTTTATTAAAAAAAGGAAAAAAAAAACATAATGACTGATATTGGTTATTCTAATTACTAATTACTAATTACTTTGGTTCAAACTCTTTTTTTTTTCCACCTCCTGGTGGTAACCAAATCAATCAAATCTAGCTACTAGTTACTTTGGTTACCAATTACAACATTAATAACTGCTTTCAAAAAAAAAAAAAAAAGGATTGCTTGGTTAATGGTTACTCTAATTACAAATTACTTTAGTAACCAATAACCAATTTAGTTACTACTAACTAATTTGGTTACCAGTTATCAGTTACTAGTTTCTATAGTTATTGGTTACTAGTCTTGTGACTGGTAATTGGTTATCGGCTTCTCTGGTTTACTAATCTTATGGCTGGTAACTAATTTGGTTACTTGTTTTATTATATCTATATATATATATTTTGTTAATTTATTTTTTAAAGAATATTTTCTTTTTCATTTGGTGACAAATAACTAATTTGTTACTACTAACTAATTTGGTACCGGTTACTAGTTATTAGTTTCTCTAATTATTGGTTACTAATCTAATGACTGGTAATTGATTATTGGTTTCTCTGGTTACTAGTCTTATCGTTGGTAACAGTTTGATGACTTGTTTCATCATATATAAGTATATATATATATATTGAAGCCGATAATTGCTTTCAAAAGCACAAAAAGAAAAAAAGACTGCTTGGTTAATGGTTACCCTAGTTACTGATTATTTTGGTGATCAATAACTAATTTATTTACTACTAAATAATTTAGTTACCAGTTACTGGTTACTAGTTTCTCTAGTTACTGGTAACCAGTTATCGACTTCTCTGGTTACTAGTCTTATGAGTGATAACCAATTTGGTTACTTATTTCATTATATATATACATATATTTTGTTAATTTATTTTTTGTAGAATGTTTTCTTTTTTTTTTTTTTTCAACCTTTTCA
>JXTC01000059.1:1084109-1142848 GCA_002914845.1 Trema orientale | reverse complement strand
AAGTAATCGTCTTGATGCACGCTTCAAGCCTTTGCAAGACCTACTTTAATGGAAAATTCGTGAAAACCTCGATGGAATATGCGTGGAAATTTGGACAAAGCTTTTAGGATGCAATGATAAGTGCTAGTACCAATTTCTCGATCTCTAGATATCTCGTTTCAGCATCGAGCAATATTTTGCTTACATAATATACAGGTGGTTGTATATTCTTTTCTTCTCGAATTAATGCATCATTTTTCACATATTTTGAAACTGGGAGATATAAGAACAGCTTCTCCCTGGGTTTCGGCTTTGATAAGAGTGGAAGAGATCTAAGTGTTTCTTTAGATCTTGGAACGCCTGCTCGCATTTTTCAGTCTACTCAAATTTCTTCGAACCCTTCAGTACTTCGAAGAACAATCAATATTTATCAGTCGATCTAGATACAAATTAACTTAACGCGGTTACCTTTCCCGCTAAACTCTATATATCTTTTAGCTTACGTGGAAACTATATGTCAATCAGTGCTTGAACATTCTTAATGCCTCACTGATTAACCATAAATCTGAGAAACTTCTCCGATCCTACTCCAAACGCACACTTCTGGGGAGGGGGGATTTAATTTCAACTAGTACTTTATAAGTATCTTGAATATCTCATCAAGATGTGCGATATGATATACAGCTTCTTTTGACTTTACCAACATGTGATCTACATAAACTTCCATTATCTTGCCAGTTTCCTTTGCGAACATCATATTGACAAGATGCTGGCAAGTTGCTCCTGAGTTGATGAGTCTGAATGACATTATCTTATAACAATACAACCCTCGATCTGTAATAAACGAGATGTGTTCTTCGTCGAGCTCGTACATTAGAATTTGGTGATGACAGGAATATGTGTCTATGAAGCTCAGCAATTTGTGTCCTGACGTCGCATCTACAAGCTGGTCGATTCTTAGGAGTGGAAAACTGTCCTTCAGATATGCTTTGTTAAGATCTATAAAGTCTATATATGTTCTCCATATCCTGTTAGGATTTTTCACCAAAATTGGATTTGCATGCCAGTTCGGATTAAAAGATTCTCTAATAAAGATGATCTCGAGCAACTTCTCTACCTCTTCTTTCAATGTAACGTAACATTCTGGATCCATCGCTCTTCTCATTTATTGCACCCGTTTTTTTGTCGTATCAATATTGAGGTGATGGTACATGATGTTTGGATCAATCTCCACTATATCCGAGTGTTGCTATGCGAAGACATCCACATTTACTTTTAGAAATACGATCAGCACGGCGAAGACTCTTATATACTCTTGAAGTTTCATTCCGATTATTAATACCTTTGAAGACTCTTTTTCATTGATTGGAAAATCTTTCAAGTCCTCGATTAGTCTAATTTTGACCTTTTTATCGATCTCTCGTGAATTAATGTCCTTGATTGATGCTTCGACTGGCACTTCCTTTTGATGTTGAACCATCATGGTGCGAGGTGTTGCCTCTTATGTGGCAAGCTTCAGGGAGTTGTTGTAACAAGATCGCACATCATACTGGTTACCTCACTTTATTTGCTCCGGTCTCCGAAATCGCTCCTACTGATTAGTGATCGCATAGATGTGATCGATGGGTACATTCAACCTAGTGTAATTTTTGAATCGTAACGGAGCTCTCGGAGTTTCTTTTTCTTTGGCTCGGGCTGCTTCTCATACGGCTGCTCATTCTTCCTCTTCTTGGACTTCTTATTGTTATTGTTTCCACTTGTTGTCGCATATTTGGTCGTGTCTTTATCCTCTTTTTTAGTTTTGTGAAGATTCTCCCGAGAAGATTCGATTATCAAATGACAACTAACCCTTTGGTAGAAGTCTTCAAGGATTTTGCATTCTCGCTCTAACAGCTCCTCCCAGAGCTTAGTCTTTGGTCACGCTCCGGCCATCATCAAGGTAAGGACCCCATCGTCAGAAGCATAACTGACTTTCGCTAACTGTGAAGTAAAAAGATTCAGGTATGATCGCAGAGTCTCTTCTAGTCCTTATCGAATGCCATTTATACTGATTATAGGGATAGTAAAGCTCTTCGCAGCCTGGAATTATCTTAAGAATGCGGTCTGAAGTTGCTGCAATGATTAGATCAAACCAGCTTGAGTCCTCTAAACCACTTCTTCGCTGCACCAGTAAGAGTTACAGCGAGGCACTTACAGCATGCAAGCTCATCAACCCGGGAGAGTTCTATCAAGTCATTGAAGTGATCCATATAGTCCTATAGATTAGTGTTCTCATCGAAGATATTCATCATGTTCTCATGATGCGATCGAGATCGCTCATTACTATCTTTTTGTCGTCACTGTTTCAAGTGGTATCTGAGATCCGCAGAGTCCCATCTTGGCTCCATGCTAATTCTTTCAAAAATACTTCTCGATTGACGAACTTGATCGTTAATTGATCGGTCGCGGTTGGTTAAATCCCTTTGAGAGGGTTGCCTACGATCAAGGTCTGTACTTGAACTTCCAGTGCTAGACTCTTATGATAAGTCAACAATCTTGCCTTTTCCTTTAGAAGTGCGATCTGCATGTCGCTCTTGCTGGGCTCTGAGCTGGTCGCAATTTCCCACTTCTTGGATGTGAATTCCCTTGTTAGGTTGTCAAGCAGGATGATCTCTGGAGCGCTCCTGTTGTGCCACCATCTGCCCCTCAACAAGTCACCTCAAAAAATTATTGATCTGATTGGTGATTTGCTGAAGGTTTTCAAGAGCATCTTCCATGCGATCTTGTCTCTGAAGCATATTTTCCTCTGGTACGGTCACAGCTGGTTGATCTTGAGTAGGATCAACCTGTGCTGCAGCAGTACTTTGAGGTTGATTTTAGCTAACTTCAACATTTATGATGGTGTTTCTTATGTTTACCGTCGTTGAAGAAACGAGATTGACAAACTCTTTGTTGGAATAGCCCTCCTTCTAGAACCATTTGTTAATAGAAGTTTTGTCAACAATGAATTTTGAGATTTACGAGATGCGGCTTATGTGTGAAACGAACTGAAAAATAAAGTAAAGTAAAGAGACATGAATTTTATAGTAGTTTTACTCCAAAAAAGATGAGCCTGCGTCCATTGTTCTTTACTACTTTCTAGAGAATTAAAAGAGTTTCTCTAAGTTTCAATGTGAGAGCAAAAAGAGAATTACAGAGAGAGTGTATAGTGAAGTGATTGTGAGATGAAAAATTATGAGACTGAGCCCCCTTTATATAGGTGATGGTGGCTTTGTGTTTCCCAATTTTATGATTAGGAAACTACATAATAAAATACAATATAATATTGAGATTGAGTGTCTATACAATAATGGGTAATTATCTCCTCTTCAATTAGCTAGTTACTTTTTTTGAAGAATAAGCAAGTCAACTATTTGTGGTAGTGAAAAAATCACACAACAATAACTATTAGGTTGATCTAACCGTCAATATTATTTCCCATCGATAGAGAATATATAAAAAAGCTTTTATTGTACTCTTCTACATATATGTATAATCCTAATTAATTTATATTGAATAAGTATATTATAATTTTTTTAATAGAAGGTTAATTAGCATCATTTAACGGGTGGTTTATTAATGTAGGATACAATATAAACGAACATCAGTGCAATATACACTATGCCTGTTGAAGTTATATCCAACGCATGGTGTTCATGCCGTGTTTTTAGCTAATTATATGTGGATAAATAGTTCATCAATAATTATTATCAGTATTGGATTTTAACATCTTGGATATGTTTTGATATTATCAACATTGGTATCAAAAACATGAGCACTCTAGAGGTATGCTTTTTATTTTTGATAAAAAGAACATCTTGGATATGTTTTTGATATTATCAACATCTTGGATACGTTTTGATATTATCAACGTCTCCTAATTTAAATAATTTATTTCGTGATTTCTAAGAAATGATAGAGTGCTCATGATTTTCTCTCTTTTTAAAAAATAAAATAAAAAGTTTAAAAACCCGGGGTGTATTGTACAAGAATAGAAATATCTTCTTTGTCCACACAATAATTGGGAGATTCCCCCGATCCAAGACATGTAATATCCAACTAGATAAAGTAAAACGAACTGTGCGTTATTTCTCTATCGAGGAATAATACAGCTAACATTGACAAAATAATACAGCTAACATTGACAAGTATTTGAGAACAAATTGCCAATTCACCATATTTGTTTAGTGTTCATACAAATTTCTTAAGGCAAGATATAGAGATCATCTAGAACCTCTCCCTTTCCGGTAAACATTCCGCCAAAATTTAAAGCAGCAGAAATTTCAGGACTACAGTGATCATGATTTTGAATTCAAAGTTACCAACAAGCTGAAATCAAATCTCGGTATGTTTTATGTAACTGCGTTAAAAAATTAATAATGATCGTACAGTCGTATATTGTCAATATTAATCCGAGTGATATACATATGAACGTAGGTTTAGTATCTTTCGAGTGACAACGCGCAAAGTGAGGGTTTAGCTAGACAAGATAACTAATAGATTATAGTTGTCTATGTATGTAAATGTAATATGTAGTACTTAATTATAAGGGTATGATAAAGGGACAAATAAATTGTGGTCCCGAAGGTGTTAATGTTCCTGAAATGTACGGATTAAATGGCTAACTAAATTCACAAATTTCTTTTTCGTACATATTACGCTTAATTTCAATATAAGTTAAGACAAAATTCTTATCAGAAAAAGGCCAAAAAAGAAGAATATAATACAAAAACAGGAAAATGGGTTCTTTAGTGGAAACTAAGACCTATATTTGGCTAGAAAATAAAAGGTCACCATACCAACCACGTAATCTAAATACAGACGTCGTTTTAATTATTAATGCTGTCCTGGCTTTTAAGGTCTTTTGCCTTTGAATTGAATTATATATTAATCGTACGTACATATTACTATATTCTTCTTTTCCCATTAGCAAATTTTGGAAAACAGAAAATAGGAAAAGAAAAAGAAAGAAATTGCAAAAGAAAAAACGCTAATTTAGAACATAAGAGGAACTCGTTATAATTGTTTTTACTAATGAGTACCCATAAGCTGGCATTTTTCTTAGTCAATCTTGCTCCTTTCTGGTATAAAGTCGATATATTTTTCTTCAAAAATATTTCCGTGGAGAATGCGAGTGTTATTTTATCTAATTTATTCTAATATCTTTGTGGCTGGAAAATATTCATTAATATTTAATAAGAACAAAGTAGAAACCCTTTACATCATACTATTAATATCTACTATCATGTACTCTAGTCTCTACGTAGGAAAATAAAAAGGTTTAGTAGCTTTACGGCACAAATTACATTATGACTACATTTTTGTTATAATCGATAGTAATTTTACTTATATATAACCAGTAGTCATAATATTATGACTACATATTGGTGAAAACAACTAGATCAATCAAACAAACAATTAAGAATAACACAGAAAAATCAGAGCAAGAAAGAAACTCAACACAATTTATTTAGTTTCAGTTTTCAATGTAAAAACTGTGCATCCAAGGCAGGAAACTTGTCCATAGTCGAATCCACTATCCACCATAAAGATTATATGCTCATGTACTCTCAAATTACAGAGTAAAATTATCACTATAAGTTAATCTCAAGCCTCTCAGTAGTACAGTCACGAATCTCTCAATTCGTAGAATATAGAGTTGATGTTGCAATATGAAATAGAGAAATTACCTATGTTACAACATGTACGATACAACAGCAGCTCTTAATAAACACTCAGTTCTCACACTCAATTTTCGCTTATTTCTCGGCCTTCGAAACAGAGCATATATATATAGAATGAGTCACACACTTTGAGCCTAAAATCAAGGACTTAGTTGACACATCATCAAGAATTAGTTAGAGTAATTAAGCTGCAGTCTTAACTAACTCCTAACTAACTTTCTGCTATAACATCCCAACTAACTTAACCAAATTAGTTGTCACCAATTGTCAATACTACATTTATTAGCTACTAGTAATAAAAGTTACTATATGTTATAGTAAACTGATTAGTTATATAAAAAAGTAGTCATAAATTTGCTCAAATTAATTCTAACCGCTTTTAAATCCCCTTTAGGTATAATAAAATAGAATATCTTTTAATTTATAAAAATGTATGTAATAATGTATTTGTGATTTGTCAAATCATAATGAATTTCATAATTTCCTACTCGAATAATAAAACAAAAAACACGAAAAAAAAGAAAAATAAGTATAAAAGGCTTATTGGTATTCACTTTTGCTTCATGTCCCCCCCCCCTAAACAGAAAATTGGAAGACACTTTTGAAAGTTTACTTAAGTATTCTTATTTTTGTGTTTTATTTTTAAAAATTATTACCAAAATTTTAAAAAATATAGGTAACAATTAGAAATTTATAGAATTTTTATCTTTTGAAACAAGTTTTAAACTAAAAGGTACATACGCTTGTACATAAGTACATAGATAAATACAAAATTTTATGATTTTCTCTCTCAATATTTTTACTTCTTTGTATTTGAAAATAAAGTGAATCCAAGCAAGTCCGAACGTTCTCAATCTCATTGATATTTAGGTAAAAAAAAGAAAACCTAATTTGTAAACTCAGTCCGAGTTTTTTTTTTAATTATAAATAAAGGAAAATGTGCAATAAGTGAAAAAAAAATCCAGAAAAATGCGGTCAATTGTTTTACCAATTACCAAAATTTCATACTTCAATAGAGACATATGTTTGTGTGTGTATATATATTCATACACACATATTCACGGTTGACTGATAATACAAACATACATGTACAGCAGCTCGTTAAAATATTAGAGTGGTCGGCGGAAGCCGCGGATTTCCATTTTCTAAAAAAGTAGAACAGTCGACTTAAAAAAAAAAAAAAGGAAAAAAGGTATAACAGTCTAAACAGCTCAAGAGTCAGCAGCTACGAGCCTAGGACCCCCGTATCGGGACAAAGACAGCCCTATATGATCTTAACCTACAAAGACAGCCTTATATGATCTTATCCTTACTACTTTACAGTGTAGTCTTTTCTGTTTTATTTATTTATATCATATCATTTTGTCTTTTAGATATAATTTATTTTTTTGATACCCAAAAAAGAAAATAAATAAAAATAAGAGCACTTCAATTCAACACAAATTGTTGAATCCTCATTTAAAAAAAGCACCATTATAGAGTTTACACATTGGACTATGCCACTGTCAAATAATGAATATCATTTTTTATAATTGAATTCTCGGCAATTTTTGTTTTCCCAACTTTAAAAAAATGAAATAAAAGTGAATATTTAGTAAAATGTTATTATAAGAAAATTTTTATCATATAGTATCAATGAAAAGAAAAAAAAATGATGTTTATTCCTTTTGTAAAAAAAAAAATCGACATTTTTTTTGTATTTTTCTATTAAATCTCATCTAACTCACAAATATAAATAATAGTGTGATCAAAATTAGAATTTAAAATTATGAAATGAAAACTTTCTATACGACTATTTATTAGTCTAAATAATTGTCTTTTAGTTATTTGGATTGAAGTACCTCAACCAACAATTTTAAGGTTAAATGATATCCTTCAACAATTTTAAACTTCCATTTTGATCATAAATGCGATGATCGGATTCGAAATTTAGAAAAAAAAAAAAAAAAAACGGAAAATTTTATTCGACGTTACTAAAATTCGTGGATTTCTTTTTATAGGTGCCAAACATCGTGGGATTTTTCCTTAAAGTCTCATACGTCAAAGATTATTTTATAAGAAAATAAAATTGTCACCAAGCAATTCAATAAACTGATCATGTTTATAGTTGCGTTGCGTTAACAGTCAGAGTCGAATCAACGGACGCGTACACAAAAAGGACAAAAAAAATAATAAATAACTCGGAAATTCCTGAGGGGTCCCACGTAATGAAACAAATTATTAAAAAGTCAGAGTGGGACCCAATTACATCAAACATTAGTATCACAAGTGATGATGTTTAATTTGGAGTTTGACGACTGCGAGGCTTCCTGGGATAGTTCCGTTACTCGCTTTCCTTCTCTTTGATTCAAACTTCTACCACTAACTACTATACTACTTCTCTTACTATATATATATATATATATAGATATACTTCCACTCCATTCAAAATGATATTTCTCTCTCTCATCTCTCTCTTTCTCTGCCTCTCTCTCTAGTTTTCTAGCTAGTTTTATTTTTTGGATTTGGCACTAAGATATATGTAGGTCAATTTATATTTACATATATATATATATAACTATATGAACAAAGGGGACCATATATTAGAGTAAATTGATTTGAGTTGGGTTAGGTTGGGTTGAAGATGAAGAAGATCAGTAGTCCAACTGAATCGACGTCGAAACTTGACAGGAAAACAGTGGAGAAGAACAGAAGAATTCAAATGAAAGGCCTCTGCTTTAAGCTTGCTTCTCTTATTCCATCCCGCCACTCTAAGGTATCTACCTACCTACCTTCAAAAGCATTATTAAATTTAATTGATTAATTACGTACGGCTTGTAACTAATATTTTCATCTCATCATCGGTTCAATTCATCTCGCCTACTAACTTACATACGAAGTACAGTTTCAGTTTCTTTCTGTATTATATTTCACTTTAAAAAAACGAAAAAAAAAAAAAAAAAAAAAACTCTAAACACACCTATTTAACTTGCATGCACTTTCTCCCTCTCTAACATTTCCCAAGTAATTTCAAGCTAATTAGAGCGAATTCTATTAGTTCACGTACTAAGGATTTGGGCTTGAATTCTGATAGTGTCTGTTTTTAAACTATATATTATAAACACGTAATTGTTATAATAATGCTCCCTGCTACAAACATCCCTAAAATTTATAGCTAATTAATTTTGGTTCTTCATTGCGATCCGTTATGACAACATTAATATTTTGTTCGTCATTATCGGGCTTTAAATGTATTATTGCATTAATTAATTAATTAACTAACGTTTATTTTCTTTTGATTAGGAAATGTTAACACAACAAGATCAGCTTGCTCTTGCGGCGTCGTATATAACCCACCTGAGAGAAAGGGTAGAGAAGCTAAAGGCGAGAAAGGAACAAGCAATGAAGGAACACCACCCGCCGCCATCAACATCAAGAGGAAGTAATAAGGGAAGGAACGACGTCGTTTTCGATCATACGACGAGGCCGATTGGCTCGTCATCAACGAAGTTGCCTATGATCGAGTTAAAGGACTTGGGTTGTGGCATAGAACTGGTTTTGATAAGTGGCTTACGCAAGAACTTCATGTTATATGAAGTTATTAGTGTTCTTGAGGAAGAAGGAGCTGAAGTTGTTAGTGCTAGCTTTTCCGTTGTGGATGCCAAAATTTTCCACACGCTACATGCTCAGGTGATTTATTACATCAACCATCAATTTCATTTGTACGTACGTTAAGAGAAAGAAGGAAAAAGAACCAAAAATAAAAAGTCAATTTCATGCGTAAATTTCATTTTCGGAATTTTACATTATAGATTACAATGAATGCTTATGAACTGTTACATTATGTACGGTACGAAAGTTACCATCTTTATTAGTGCTATACGATAACATTTTAGGGTTAAGAAACTTGATAGAAGGTCCGTCCTTTTTTTTTTTTTTGAATAACTTGATATTGTTAAAATACTAATAATATCTTTACTAATACACGTTTCATCTTCATTTACTGAACTAATTTACAGGTGAAACTTTCTAGAGTTGGAGTAGAGACCTCAAGGGTATGGCAAAGACTTCAAGACTTGATTTACTGAGAAACTGTATGAATGTTTCTTTAAATGTGTCATCAACCGCCACATATGCAAGAAGAGCTCGGATTATTAGTAGTAGTGGTACTTTACTATCTAGTGAGAGTACTATTAAATATATAAGGAAGTACGTATAGTACTATACGCCATTAGATATTAGTTACGACGGAGTTTGGTTCATGATGTAAATGCGCATATAATTAATCAAATGAATTACATCTTTTTTAAAGATATAATTATGTAATTTATGTGGTGGATTTTTTTGGGTACCATAAATTTGGTTCCCTTTATCTATCTAAGAGAGTAAAAAAAAACATAAGAAAAGGAACAAAACAAAAAGAAAGACGTAGTACTTCTTAGTACATGCATGGAGGCATTAAATATATACACACATATATATATATACAGCTTGTATATTTACCATTTAGAAATACTAAATATACGTATATATGTACATAATGATTCATATATAGAAATTAAACTCTACTTTAATGCTTCTAAGAATAAATATAATTAGCTCTTGCATAATCCTTAAATCAGTTTATAGTTAAGCAGAATAACATAATTATTAAGAATTAAGTGCAAAAAATACTCTTATGTTTGATCTCAATTTAAACCTTGATTTTTTGGTTTCTAAAAAAAAAATACATCCACATTTTGAAATTGCAAAAATTTGTTTATCCTTATTTTGTCCACCTTTTGTTAGTACAAACGATATTTTTTTGTAAGTGTTTTAGCTTTTTGAAAATAAGAATAATATAATCTGGGTTTAAATTCACAATATTTTAGAGAATAAATTTATTAAAATATGAGCAAAGAGTACAAATTTTTTGAATTTAAAAATATTGAGGCATTTTTTTTTTTTACAGAAACAAAGATTAAATTGACATACTTCATAAATTTTTTCTTACAATAAGTAACCCTAATTATTAATGAGTTCATAAATACTATGATCAAGAGACTGTACGGTCGTTCGGGCTTCGAAGAAGTGAGCAAGTGACCAAGGAAAAGTACACATTATGTATAAGTACGGTGAACCACGCCTCAATAAAGTTTAATTAATTTATTAATCGTTAGTTTATAACTGCAAAATTAAAAGAAGCACAAGGTCAAATGCTTCGTTGAAAAGTCAAAGTCCATAAGTATACCACGTGTGCTTTTCTTAAATTCTTCTACTCGGAGTCTCGGAGCGCGTCGGGCTATAATCTAATTTAAGTTAAGAAAGACCCTTTTCCTTTTTCTCTCTCTTTCTCGTCTTTCTATTGGATAATAATAAGACGACTTTTGAGTTTTGTGGTGCAATGAACTATATCCTATTTCCTAGTATCACCAAACAAAATAATAAATATTTGTACCTAATATATATATATATCAGATTTCTTGTGTTGGGTTGGTGTTGGTTATCAAGAAGAGTTTGGGATAAAAAGATAAAATTAAATGCATGTGCAGAATGGGATCCACATGGCTCAAAATTAAAAGATGATATATGCATGCAAAGTATGTTATATAAACAACAACTTAGAATCTTCATAAACTAATACTTATCTTTCTTTTTTGATGATTAATGACGTGGCAATTGTAATTATTTCTTTTTGGTGGCTTACAAGAGAACTAATTTTTCTCCCTCATTTCCCCAAAATTAAGATGAGTAGCACTTTTTGGATTTGACTTTAGGAGACTTTACAAAATCAGTGATTTAGTTCAGTCAGTATGATTGCTTATCAAACCTTTGTGAGTGATTCATTATTTATAAAATATGTCAGTTTTAATATCATTATGTTTTGATCATCTCAAAATTTCGAAGCCAAGTGCCAAATGTTGCTATTTTTGGTGTATTTCTTGATTTTTCAACGGTGAAGGCAAGCCTGAATTCGACCGAAACTCTGGACAATTAGAGGCCCAATAAGTCCATGGGCTTTTGACCCATCTTTTACTGGCACCATTGTGTTCCAATGGAGATAATCCAATGTTGTACAATGCCCGTAATACGAGCTATCCAGGCTTCAGTGAAAATATTAACAAGAATAACAAAATTAAAAATAAAAAAAACAAACCTTTAGGAGAATCGCCCATTTTTATTAAGATCATTAACGTAAATATCCAATTTTATTAAGAGTATTGATAAGAAATGGCCTTCTTTTGTCATATTAATTTAAAATATTGTCCTTTTTTGCATCTATTTAGTAAATAACCATTTTATAATTTTATTTCATAAATGGCCCTTTTAGTTGATCTATTTTTTTATAAAGTAAATCAATTTTGAAACAATAAATCAATATAATTTAATATACTAAATATGAAAAATGGTCATTTTTTTAAATAGTTTTCAATATTCAGCTATATTTTAACAGTGTTTGAAAAACAGCCATTTGCCTACTATGATCCAAAATTCAGCTATTTGGCTGAAAAGCCCTTTTTTTTTTTTTTTTTAACTTTAACAAATATCTCAAAATTTAATTTTATACTAGGTATGTCAGCTGAGTACGAAAAGCCCTTCTTTTTTTTTAAAAAAAACTTTGCCAAATATCTCAAAATTTAATTTTATACTAGGTATATCAGCTGAGTACATAACTGCAAATGAGCTGAAAGAATAGACAACCAATTTCTTAAAATAAAAACCAAAAAAAAAGAAAAAGAAAAAAAGAGCAGTGTTGGCTAAACCACAGTGAAATTGACATAAGTGGTAGTAATTTTAACTAAAATAATTTTAAAAGTGACTTTTTTAATAGTATTACAGTATTGTGTGATTTTTTATGATAGAGGATCACACAATCCATGATCATTTATTTGTCATAAAAAATTCATAATTTTATGGTTACAAACACTGTGATAATACTAGAAGTGTCAGTTTTCAAAACAATCCTAAAGAAGTTTTTTAAGTCCAAATTACTACTAGTCATCCAAGGAGCCAAGCCAGGCCCGTTAACTTTGGTGGCTGGTCCACGTGGCAAATGGTAGCCCAAACCGCTTGACAACTCTCAAAATTGAAAAGTCAGAACGTAGGAGTTTGGAAACATAACAAAAGTTTGGAAATGGGTTCTATTTTTTTTTTTTTTAATAACCGAAGTCCAAAAAATTGAAAAGACCCAGAGGGCTGAAAAAACCAGAATTTATTTAAAAATTATCACTTATAAAATTTATTTATCAAAATACTCCTTTTGAAAAATATTCAAAATATACAAATTTTTCCTTCAAAATTAGTATTAAACTTGATATTTTTCAAAAGTACGAGGTAATTATTTGGGTTATTTTAGATAACCAATTGAGTTTGAGGTAACTAATTTGGTTATATTAAATAAACTTGACCGGTTATCTCAATTAGTAAATCAGAATTTTTCATTTGGTTTTTTTTTTTTTTTTTTTTTTTGAAATTTTATCATATAAGATCATATTTCCTCTTCAGAAAATGGTAAACATCTTGATGGTTGACACTTCTTTCAAGATTTATAATTGATTTGGACCCATGGAAGGTGGCAGTTAATGCATGAGAGTGGGAAAAACAACGCATATATTAAATGTTAACCCAATTATATGCTACCATATCAAGTTATTTTTTATTGATTTTTTGTCAAGAAGTGCAAAATTTTATTACAAGTTAATTACCTTCAAGACAAGTCTCAACAAAGAAGAAAGAAAAGGAATGAAAACTTGTTATAAGCCCAATCTAAGAAAAGATTAATGACACGTATCTCATTTATTAGGGGCTTATAGAAATATGATCAAATTTTGGGCCCAATTTCAGTAAATGTCCATTTGTCAAATATTATAACAAAATGTCCAGTATATATGCTTATATACCAAGTGTAAAATTTTATATACCAAGTATAAAAAATTATATACCCAGTGCATTTCAGTACAGTAACTAAAATTGGTAGATATATATACATATCTACCAAGTGTAAAAATATATATACCTGAACATTTAGCAATAAAATTTTAAAAATGAACATCTATTTAATCAAATTTAAAATTTTGGTCATCCACCTAAATTTCTCCATTTATTATCTCATTCTTTAATACTCCTAATGTGGAATGAAAACTTACCTTATATCAATATAACAAATACTAGCTTCATCAATTAATTAAATGCTTACAATTAACACAATATATAAATTGGCATTCAAAAAGTGGTATAATAAAAGAGATTCCTGTCATTATACTCGTTGGTACAAAATCTCGTTTGAGCAATATAGGACCGAGTTTGAAACCAAGGTAGATATCGGAGCAAAGACTGATCACGAGTCATTGATGTGTATAGAGGTTCAAATCTTCAAAAAATATATATATATATATATATATATATATGAGCACCAATCCAGTAGGTATTTTTTTATCATGCACATTCTTTTATAGTTAAAAATAAGAGAGAAAAATAATATTAATGATACACGTCTTTTCATGTATCTTATTATAATTGTTGGATCACTATTAGATGATGATCCAATGACTAAAAAAAAAATACTTACACATAAGTTAAAAAAAAAAAACCTATTGAATTGGCAACTTATATATATATATATATATATATTCTCCCTTGGCAAAGACTCACCAAAAAAAGTGTGCTAAGCATCAGTGAGGTACTTGCCAAAGTATTGCGAGGAGTATGAAGGACAATATCACTAATATGATGGTGAAGGTTATACCTCAGAAAGTCAGTGAGAGACTCTGGCGGTCTAATTAGTAATAATGCTATTTAGAGAAAGAGAATTTTAGACCTGATCGAGTGATTAGCCCCTTAAATGGGATTGGTGGCCTCTTTAAATAAACAAAATTGAGGTGTTCCCGCCCTTGGATTGTCATGATTTGACTTAAAACGATCTAGTCTGTAATAAAATTGCACAATTGAGTGGACACTGGTAGCTTGCCAAATGGCGGCATGACCTTGTTAGGTGATAATGGTGGTTTAGTGTCGAGCATTGTAGTCATTTCATATGTCAAAACTGTATTCGATTTCTCGATGGTATGAAGGTTTTGCGCTGAACCCACCCCCCCCTCCCTCTCTTTTATCTTCCGGTTAAGCTCCGGGGCAATTGGGAGGAATTGTCCTCTTGTTTGGCCCTCCTAGTAGGCTAATCGAGAAAAGAAGTGCTTAGGCAGCCTCATGAAGACTGGCTGGTTGCCTTGGCAGCCTCTGATATATATTACAACTTGGTATTATTTGATATTTGCTTCGAAAACCTTATAACCATATATATGTCCAAAATTATAAGTGAAAAAAACAACGAAGATACAACTAACTAAAATCCAAAAAATCAACAAAATTAGAAGGGTTAATGGCACAAATGGTCCCTGGAGTATCTAATTTGTGGCAATTTGGTCCTTTAAGTTTTAGTTTTAGCAGTTAAGCCTCTGAACTTTTCGATTTGTATCAATTTGATCCTTAGACTGTCTAAATTGCAATCTGCTATTAAAATTTTTTGACCAAAAATGAACGTGAGGTGTACGAGATGGCATCTAAAAGTGTATTTGAAAGGTAATTTGGGAATTTTAAGTATAAGAATGAACCCTCATAGAAACATTTTCTATAAATTTGCAACTCTAAAAAAAATACAAAAAATGCATCTTTTCTTCTCTCCAAATTTTTTTGTTCAATTTATTTTTCTTTAAATATATTTTCAGATGCTACAACGTATTCTTTACCTGTGTTTTTGGTCGGAAATTTAATAATAAATTACAATTTAGATCATTCAGAGACCAAATTACTATAAATCAAAAAATTTTAGAGCTTAATTGCCATAATTAAAATTTTGAATATCAACTTGCCACAAATGTGATAGTTTAGGACCATTTGTGCCATAAGCCCAAAATAGAATAGTCCCGTATGTGATTTTGTGAACTGTATGTGATCACTTGAAAATTAGTTGGAAATTCTAAGAGCTCTTACTATATCTTTCTTGACTCAAGAAAGACAACAAAACGAAAAGACTAAAAAACCATTTTTAACTTGCCAAAAAGAATAGGACAACAACTAAAATAATAATAAAATTTATAAAAAGCATACGCAACAAATCTTTTCACCAAATGTATTAGTAGGATAACAGAATGAGTGGAGAGACAGACAACATAATTTTCATCAGCAACAGGTTATGACTATACTTTTTTCTTTCGCTATAAAAACCATTTTAGCCTTTGAATTACGTAAAAGGTTTTCACTTTCAGCATTCTTAAATGAATTATTAGATGGTTTTGGTCTGAATGTACCTTAACCAGATAACGCCAGAAAAAAAAGGAAAAAAAAAAGGTTTATTATTGACTTACAGACTAAAGAAAAAGACATTTTCGGAGTAACTAAAGAAAAAGACATCTTCGGAGTAGACTTTGTTCTAGGTACTCATTAATTACTCAATGCCTATGTAACGAGCAATAACACAACACAAATATATATGTAACAATGTAAGTTGTAACATATCAAACCATCTGCTCCAGCCCAAACTAGCTATGTTCCTATGAAGAAATTATTATAAGTTTTATTTGGTAATATTTTGTAGTCTTTTTCTTTTGTGGAAATAAAATTGAATCTTATTTAACCAAACAATTTGTACAATAATAATCCAATACAAGATCGAATTATCTTCAAGATCATTTTGATGTTTATTGACAATACAAGATATTGATGATACCCACCTGATTTTGCTAGGAAGACAACTAGAGCACCATATATATATATATATGGGCACAATTTGTTTTTCACTTATACATAATACTATTTTATCATATTAAAAATCATCACGCACGTCTTTTTATGATAAAAGATAAAAAAAATATTAAATAATAAGTGTGTATTTTTATTAATTTTCTTTTGAATTACTCAAATTATAGCAGCTGTTAGATAATGATTCAACAGCTAAAAAAAAATACTTATAAATAGGTAAAAAAAATACCTATTAGATTGAAAACCTATATATATATATATAATATATATATATATGTTGCTAATCTAGTAAGTTTTTTTTAACTTATGTATAAGTATTTTTTTTTTAGTCGTTGGATCATCACCATCATCTAACAGTGATCCAATGACTATAATGATGTACATAAAAAAACGTGCACCATTAATGTTATTTCTGTCTCTTACTTTTTATTATAAAAAAATGTGCATAATAAATTTTAATTGGCCAAAATGATACCTATGTATAGGTTAAAAAAAAATATCTATTGACACCCATATATATATATTGATGAGATATATATCTTTTAACTCTTGCAAAATCACATGGGTGTTATCCACACAACTAGAGCACTGTGAGTACTGTGAGTTTACGAGATATATCTCTTCAACTCTTTTGACTTTCACTATGAATCTAGGATTGGCTCTTAAACTGATAATGTGACGGATTTTTCTATGGAGTTTGGATTTTTGATGAGATAAATTCTTCATATCCAATTCACAAAATTTTTAAAAATATCATAAAGACCCCAAATAAACAAGCAAGCTAACAAAATCAACACAACTGGGAGGTTTACTTGTCTCTTCTTAATAAATAAAATAAAATAAGAAATATATGTATATAAACAGACAAGTGGTAAGAACACTCACTATTTGGGATCTTAGTCTTAAGTTCGAGTCACATTGGAGGTATGTATGAAAATTTATTATTCCTAATAGGGTAGGGATTAGGTAATAATATGTATTTTTCTTTAATTTGTAATAAGTGGATATCATTAGTCAATTTTTTTTTTTTAAAAAGTAGACAATATTTCTTTTATCACTCCATTGAAAAACTCAAAAGTAATATAGTTATATCTAAATAATTTGGAATGGGATTTTAATTTCAATCATTTTGAGAGTGGTTGGGGACCAAATACTCGTCACCTCACATTTTTTGTTCTTATCTATTTTATTTTTTCCTTTTTTTCCCCCGAGATCCTATAAGAAAGATCACTTTCACAAATATCAATTGGTTTGGGTGCGTATATCTAGCTGCCTATGTCACATTTCAAGTAGGACTTAGCCTTCACAAGCATGTAGTTCAGTCTACATGTAAGAATTTTCTAGACATATTTGTTGCCCTCAAAGTCATGTTGCTTATCAAAAAAAAAAAAAAAAAAAAACAATTAAGATGCGTCATTATTCAGAATAAAAATAAATTTTGCTGTAAAAATGGATACTTTTCAGTAATTATGAATTGCTACAGTAGTTATTGATGTGCATAAACTATAGATATAATTGTTTTACTTCTTTTCGGAGACAACTAATTTTATCATCTACTCCTAAGGAGGTGGTCGAAGTGGCAAAGCGCTCTCTACCTTAATGCCTTCTCACATTTAGAGAAGGTGAGGTCAAAGGTTCGAGCCTCCACGTCACCCTTAGGATTCCAACCAAATGGGGGTGGCTTTAGGAAGTGAACGTCGCCCTTAGGAGTCCAACCAAATGGGGGTGGCTCTGGGAAGTGACCTACCACCAGGATCTCATCTACCTTTTTTATTACAAAAAAAAAAAAAACTAATTTTATCATCTTTTTTTTTTCCAATAAAAATTCGGATGCTTTGATCAACTAATAAATAAAAATAGTTATCGGAATACAAAAAATGTTAGCTGCACTTTTTTTTTTGTGCACTCTCATTTTAAAATTTATTGTAAATTTTACTATAATTTATTATATTATTAAAATATAAAATTGAATAATGAAATCCAAGTCAATGCCGGCTCAAGGGCTGGGCGAGTAAGGTACTTGCCTAAGGCTGCCGAGCAAGGGCCTCCTTTCATGATTGAAATATATGTTAATACTATATATATATATATATATATATATATATATATATATATATATATATATAATATTATTGGTAATACAGTGATATCTTCCTAACGAAGAGTTATGTTCTCGGCTTTCGTTTATGAACCTATATGTATTATCAACAACATTAATTATTGAAAATAAGTACTTACATCGTATAATTCTAAAATTTAAGAATATAACTATTTTATGACGACTTAATATTTATATGCGTAGTTGTGCGTGTGAAGTTAGATATATCACATGTAATTGTAGAAATGACATTCAATATTATCTTTTTGTTTTAAACATTCAATATTATCTTAGTTGCACACTTGAAAATTTTACTCCGATATATATAGAGTGGTATTTTCAATTTCATTATCCAATAAAACATTGAAGTTGGAGATTAATTGTACTCTTTTCTTCTTAATATTTGATAATTCTTCTCAATTAAGGATATTTAACTTCTTTAAAAGTACTATAAAATATATTGTTAAGATCATTTTGTGACTGGGCCACCTCATAACTAAGTTAGAATCTCGATAGCTCGTATTCTTAACAACATCACAACATAAATAACATGAAAATTTCAAAGTCAAACGTATGTTTCATAATCCTTTCATTCTATATAGAAGTTTTTCAAAAGGAAATAATAAAAAAGAAAACGTTTACTTGGAACGTAAAATTTAAATGTACAAACTTGTGGGTTACAATACTTAACAAATAATATTTAATTAATTTTTTGACATTTATGGACTTAAATATTTTTGCCTAAGGCCCATGTCCCTATAGTAGGCTTTGATCCATGAGTCAAATAGTGATGTCCGAGGGTGTAAAATAGTTTAAGAAATAGTGCATTTTATATTTTTCTTGGAATATTACTATATTATATTTGTTTGTGTTGCATGTAGTTTTATATATATATATATATATATGGATATAAATAAATGTACAAATTAAATGCTCTTAAATTACATGGTAGCAAAGTATTTAAGGCCATCAGGTCTTTTAGGATTTAACTATTTCCAATTACATGGCAATGCTCTGAAGCTGGTGAACATATAGTAAAGCTACTAATGGATCGACTAAGTATTATGTTTAATTATGGGTCCAAAATTTTGGAAATTGGGGCCTTAAATTGCTCGCGTATACCAGTTAATATTTATTTATTCTGTGTAAACATATATATGCTAATATATAGTACATGGCGGAGTTAAGCCATCTTTGTAGTGGGGGCGAAAGATTTTTTTTTAAAAATGATAATAGTTAAAATAGAAAATTGATATTTCGTAATATTAATAAAATGAAGAAAAAAATAAAATGCAAAAGCAACTTTTAATAGTTTTTTTGTCTGAAACTCTACATACAAATACAAAATAAATAAATAGAGCCATATTTATGAAATTTCTGTATATTCTTGACTTATCTCTATTTTAACTTTAAGCATTTAAAAAAAATAAAAACACCCTAAAAATTACATTAAATAAAAACAAAATTGTTGAAAAAAAATTGAACAAACTTCTATAATATTAATAGAAATGAAAGAAAATGAATAAAAAGAGAAAAACATGTTGATATCATTAAGTATTGAGAAATTTAGGTGGATGACCAAAATTTTAAATTTGATTAAGTAGATGTCCACTTTTAAAATTTTATAGCTAAATGTCTAGGTAGATATATTTTTTCACTTGGTAGATACACATATCTACTAATTTTAGTTACTGTTCTGAAATGCACTGGGTATATAATTTTTTATACTTGGTATATAAAATTTTACACTTGGTATATATGCATATATACCGGACATTTTGCTATAACTTTTGACAAAAGGACATTTACTGAAATTAGGTCCAAAATTTGGTCATATTTTAATAAGCTCCTTAAGTATTGGATAATTTAGTTGTTAAAAAAGATGAATAATATCATCGACACTAAAATAAAATAATTCCATTTAATATGTCAATTCATATTATATATGGGAGCCATTATTGAAAGAAAAATAAGGTTAATGGGGCAAATCAGAAATTTATAAAAATTTTAGATATAAAATTTAGAAAAGAAAAATTTAAACGGGGGCCAGGACCCCCACTTGCCCCTTTCCTTCCGCCCTGCATCGATTGATTAGATATTCAATAAATCAGTTGATTACTCAGTATAGAGTACATCAACCCTTCAAAATATGTGGTCCAGCAAAATATTTGCTTCATAAAATATAGATATCAGTCTAGACACCATGAAATCATGCTCACCTAAAGTTTGGCCAAGACCCATTACATGATTATTCCAAAGGACAAAGGTTAGCCATACAAATTGTTCAAAACATTTTTATTTTTCAAAAAGTTTTTATGGGTTCTTTTTTTCCCCCTTTTGGTGATAACCGTGGTTTTGCTACAAGGATTAGTCAATACCGACTTGATTTGTAGGAAATTGCCAGAGTAAAACAACACTTATTGTCAAGTTATGAGGTACATTATTTAGATCTATATCTCGTGTATGGTATTTTTTCCGTGATTGTAATATGACATTACGATTTAGCCGATTGTTTACTGTTTGGATGTTTCATATTTGTATTTGATTCATTTGTAGTGCCTACTTGATTAAGTGAAATTACTGTTTAATTCCCAAATTACGTTTTTTATTTAAAAAAAAAAAGAAAAAAAAAAGTGGAGTATCTATAGTTTTGCAAATAAGATGGTAGCAGTCGATTTTTCTTACCAGTTTGCTTGGAAAAACAATTTGTCAAGTTCCTAGTCCTAAACAAATGTTGGCTTGTCCAAAAGTTAATATTTTTGGCTTTTTGCCGAATTTGGTTTATTAGTTTAGAGAACCAAATAATTTTCTGTGCCCAAAGAAGCTATGTTAGTCACTAAGTCACACTTAAAAAATAAACCCATTTATTTAATTTATTTCAACGAAATTAAGTGCCTTACAACAAAAAAGGTGCCTAAATTGATTGTTCCAAAAAAGGGTACCTAAATTTATTTCAACGACACACACAAATGGCTCAACGTACGTATATTAGAATGCAAGGTGAAAACTTTCCTATTCTTCAAGAACAAGACACTTTTTTCTACTCCTTTTATTATGATACAAATGCAATAGTACCTGCATAATCCATGCTTAAGAGAAGGGCTTTGCTTTAGCATCAAATCCAATACGATTCATTTCCATGCCGAAAAATAGGGGACATGGTTGCTATTTTTTTTTAGGTCAATAGTGATGAATACTACTTTATTTGGACCTGACTATAATAATTTAGATCAATTTAAAATTAAAATTGACTTACGTAGTCAATTAAGATACAACAATTAAAATCTTTGTGTTTTTTACAAACCAACAAAACCTTATAACGGTCTTAAACCAAAGTTAGTTTTAAATTTTATAAATTGTAGTTGTTTTGATGAATTTTCTTATGGCCCCATTTTTTTTTTCTAGTGGAGGAAAAAAAAAAAAGAAAAAAAAGAAAATAGAAAGAGAGAGAAGACATGGCAGTAGACTAGTGATATTTCTGTTGTTATGATAAGCTATGGCTATGGATGAGGAAAGTCGGTGGAGTTTCTGGTGCAAGGACAATTATACGTGAGAGAGTCCCTTAACCTAAGCAATAGGCATAACTTTTCAACTTGTATACGTTTCTCCTTTCTGACTTCCTAATTAAGTACCAAACAAGGACTAAAAGTCGCATAATTCCATTGATCTAAATAGGATTTGATTTGGTTTGGTTTATAATGATCATCAAAAGAGCATTGACCTAGAAATCAATCAATCCAATCAAACTTTATCCTTCATTTGCAATTTTACTTACTTTTTCTTTTTGGTGTTCTGTGTTTAAGTTTTAATCAAAATTCTCCTTTGAGATTGATAGGTCCATCTAAGAAATGTTATGAACTGAGACTCTAGCTGCTTTATTTCTTTTAGAAACTTATTTTCCTCTTATTCTCAGTTAGATTCTCTTCTTACTTCTTGATTTCCTAACTGGATCTAATTGTGCTTTTAATTTTTACTTCTCAATAATCCTTTCGTGAAGATATCGATCTATATATGTTATTTTGTTTATACTGTGTCAAATATCGATTTTTGTGAAAAATTTATCAATATACCAATCGAAATTGCCAATTTGGGTGGTAAATATTGAATTGAAGGAGCTATAAATTTAAAGAGAAATATCTAATGATGTTCTCTATAGTTGTCGAGTTACTGCACAAATTTTTTCTCCATGATAGTCTTAGTACATTACAATAGTTTTGACGATTGTTATGTGAAACTAAAATAACTTTGTCCTTTTGATTACTTTCAAACTTTTAAACTGATTATTATCTGCTTATGATTAGATTAGATCATATATGAAAACAATATATTCGCCTATACCAAAAACTAACATCAGATTGTTACTCAAAAAAAAAAAAAAAAAAAAACTAACATCAAATTCAGTCTAATTCAAATTAGAATAGAAAATCTGCACAATAATTAAATAGGATTTTTTTTTCTTTTTTTGCTTTAAAAATCTAGTACATCTGAAATTGTAAAAAAGTTCATTGGATTTCGATTGATTTCGTTTTTTCCTAATTTCCCCAGATCAACGCCATTAATCAGAATTAGTGCATATAAAATAACATATTATCTTCCAAAACCAAACAACCTACACCAAACAAATTAAGTGCATGTGTTTGCTAAACACAATATAAATGATCATAGTTTATCTTGTTTTCACTCTTTTCATGTTATATTTGTTTTTCACCTTAGGACAGATTTTTGTTTTCACTGAGCAATTTTAACATGTTGTGTTAAGCTAGGATATCTGGAAAAAAAAAAAAAAATCCAAATTTAAATGTTTAGATTGTATTTGAAAAAAAAAAGGTGAAAAGCTAGGATTGATTTCAATTAAAATCTATTGAATTTTAAACCTAAATTGGATTGGATTGTATGTAACATTAGGAAAAAAAAAAGTGGATTGGTATTGGATTGCTAATGCCAACTGATTCTTACTCTAAAAAAAATGTTTGAGATAATCCATTTAACGTCTTCTGAAAATAATCGTTATAAATGAGTTTAAACTAATTGATGGCTCAAAATAGAATATTCCATCTATTATGAAATATCAAAGAGAATCCCTTGAGTTGTAACTGTTCAAAACTCTAGTGTTTTCAGAAGTTTTTAATAACTTATCTTTGTTGAATTTGAATAAAATAATTTATATTTTTAGATGGACAATTATTGCAGGCACACGGCGTCTAAACTTTGAAATGGTTCACTAAAATATGGTTTTAGCTTCCAATTTGAACCTCCTATAATTGGCAAAACAATTATTTTTTAAAATTTTAAATAATTGTAATTTGAAAGAAGACGCATTATTATAACGGTAAAAATAAAAAGATGACCTTTTTTTTAAGGAAAAAATAAAAAGATGAATTGCAATAACAAAAAAAAAAAAAGAAGAAAATATCGCTTTCTTTAATTGGAAAAAAGAAAGTATAACTTGCAATTTGTTAAAAATGGAAAAGCTAAAAAGATAACTCTTAAAGATTTCCCTTTTCAAAAAAAAAAAAAAAATGTCTAAAGATTTCATGGAGTCAACAGCAGCATAGGCAATGAAATGTGACAAACCCCACAAAATATTTTGTGCAATAAAATTTAAATTCAAATTGTATGCCAAATATATCATTTTTTTTTTCGGAATATATTTCCAATTTCAGTTAATATCGCGTAATACCAGACTTTGAATAGAATAGTAAAATTAAAAAACTAAAATCATATTTTAGATGTAGTGATATTTATTTATTGGTTGCACTTGCATTACATGACGTTAAAATTAGAGAATTTTCATTTTTTTTTCTCTTTATTTAGGAGTGTAAGTTATATTTTAGGTCAGTACTCTCTACGTTAATGGTTACTATTAGACTATACAGGAAATTAGACAAAATTTCAATTTCATAAAATTTAGAAGTCAAATATAAATATGTGAATAGTTAAAATTAATTACAATCAGTAGTATTAATATTGGTGGAATTTAAAAGTCAGATATAAATATGTGAATAGTTACAATTAATTATAGTCAGTAGTATTAATATTGGTGGGAAGTCAATGATAATGTACACACATATGTAAATTAAATTCTATATTTTACTTTTAAAATAGAAAATAAAAGAGAGAAATTAAAAAGGAAAGGGGGTAAATAAATAGGAAGAGAGGAGGGAGGGAGGGAGAGGAGGAGACCAAAGTGGGTCAGAAGTACACGTTGTGCGCAGGCAATTCCATGTGCCCACATGGATGATTGGAGACTCGGAAGAGTGAAACCATAGCCCAAATTTTCTAAGAACCAGAGCTTAGCAACCTTCACAATCAATCTATGAAATCCTAGATTTAGAGCTGGAAAGGAAGAAAACCCAGTTCAGAAACTCTCTTCTGAGTTGTGATTCTCATTTTTCAGGGAGAGAGAGGCCTCAAGTCCAAAAGGGTTGATAGAGAAAGAGAGAGAGAGAGAGAGAGTTAGAGAGAGAAAATGAAGGAAAGCAATGATGGGTTTGTGAGGGCAGATCAGATTGATCTCAAGAGCTTGGATGAGCAACTTGAGAGGCATCTCAACAGGGTTTGGACTATGGAGAAGAACAAGACCAAAGATGAAGAACCCAATCTACCCACCGCCACTACCACAACCACAACCACCACCATTTCCGCCGGAACCGGGGCCGGCGCCGGCGCCGGGAGGTCTGTGTTTAGTCCCTTCAAGCAGAGACAAGACTGGGAGATTGATCCCTCTAAGCTGCTCATCAAGTCCGTCATTGCACGTGGCACTTTTGGCACCGTTCATCGAGGTGTCTACGACGGTCAAGATGTCGCCGGTTGGTTTCCTTCCTTTGAGATATATATATATATATATATTTAAATGGAAAAAAAAACCCACTTTTGCTATATATTTTTCTGGATGCCCAGTTACCCATTTCTTAATTTTTGGCGTTTTTTCAGAATTACTTTATGGTTTATGGATTTGAATTTGATTTTGGTTGTAAGTGATTGTTAAAAGATTATTATAAGTTTAGTTGATGTGGGCAATTGAGATTGATTTTGATGATGCCTTGCAACTTGCAAGTAGTCCAATATTGGATTAGGTGGACCATTAGGATTCATCTTCTATTAGTCATGGCCCTTCTATGGCTCAGCGGGCAAAACCATATATGATGTTACAAGTACGTAGTTTAATTTTCTTTTAATCTCTATTTTATGGGAGAAAGATATATTTTTTAATTACTCTACCTTAACTCGAGATTTATATCTAAGTTGATTGTTTTGGAGGCTTTGGTGACTGACTTATGTTAAATTGCACTCTTATGGAATCCGTGACTCTTACACGGATTCCTGATGAGGTTGCTGTATTTGCATCAACTTTGAAGATACTGTTTTTGTATTTACAAACTTTCATGTGATCCCATCTTTTGGCTGTATAAAATTTTTTAATATATATGTCATGATAGCTAAAGTTACTATTTTTATATGTCGTTTCATCAGCCTTATCATCACCATCTCAATCCAACTAAGTCTGACCTTTTGGCTCTTTTTTATATATTATCTAAATTTCTCTTCTTATCGATTTAGAATTTGATAAATGGTTAGCTTTTGTTACTGAGTTACTAACAGTACTTTTTTGGGATTCTTTTGTAACCTCAGTTAAATTGCTCGACTGGGGTGAAGAGGGCCACAGGACAGAAGCTGAGATTGCTTCACTAAGAGCAGCTTTTACACAAGAAGTTGCTGTCTGGCATAAACTTGATCATCCTAATGTTACTAAGGTGTGAACTTTTAAAGAAATATACGACTTTTTTATTAACTGAAGGATTCATAACATTCTTCATTGACAAGTATTGAAACTCAGAATTTAGTGTTGTGTTTAGCTCATGCAAGTAGAAACTATATTGAATTACTGCCTCAATTTGGCTAGGAGCTAATTTCTGAGGCAGTATCCATATTATGTCACTAGAGTGTTTCCATGTAATATGCTCTTTCTGTTGTTGTTTTAGCTTGTTACAAGGGTCTTTCTTCAAAATCATAGGAAAAGCAACTATATAACAGTATGGGTTTTGCATTTATGCCCCCTTCTGTAATGTCTTTGGATTTTTGCGGAGTGATTAGCAGAGTATTGTAGATGCTGTAGAGCTAGCAGAGCATTTGGCATGGTGTAATCATATCGTAGTATCTTTACAACTCGCTAGAGATATGTTGCTTTCATATGGTAGTACCTTTACAACTAGCTAGACTTTTTGTTTCCTTGTGGTTCATGCTATCTTTTTCTATCTTTTTCATTTAGGAGTGGAAACTTTTCTTTGTTAAAAGTGAGAATTCAGAGAAGAATAGCTGCTTTGACTTATAGTAAGTTAAAAACTATAGAATGCTTTAGAGGAAGTCTATCAGGAGAATTCTCAGTGCAGTTTTGTCATGGCTTCTTAGTATGACGTTGAGCATAGACTCATGATGCAGAACCATTATTGTATCCGTAAAAATGACCTGTTTTTTATTTTTCTGAATAAAGAGATTTCTTTTGCATGAATGCTTGGGCACATTTAGAATTTTTTTCCTATTACTTTTGCGTCTGAGTAGATCTTAACATTCTGGTCTATCATTTCCTGTTTGCTTTTGCCTCCGAGTAGATTCTTAATATTCTGGTCCATCATTTTCCAGTTTATAGGGGCCACAATGGGTTCATCTGAACTACGTATACAGACTGAAAATGGTCAAATTGGCATGCCCAACAGTGTTTGTTGTGTTGTTGTGGAATATCTCGCCGGAGGTGCTCTGAAATCTTTCCTTATTAAGAACAGACGAAGAAAGCTAGCCTTTAAGGTTGTCCACCAGCTGGCTCTGGATCTTGCTAGAGGGTATTACTTGTTTCTTTAGCTTCTTTCTGTCCTTATATTTTGTTTCCCTATTCTTGAGCATTGTGGTTTGGCACTTAAATAATGAAATGTGGGTTGTGATCTTGTCAAGCAAAATACTTAGAAGATGATGGACTGTTTTGCAGATTGAGTTACCTTCACTCACAGAAGATTGTTCACAGAGATGTAAAGACAGAGAACATGCTTTTGGACAAGACGCGCACGGTAAAAATAGCGGATTTTGGGGTTGCTCGTGTTGAGGCTTCAAATCCTAATGACATGACGGGGGAGACTGGGACACTTGGTTACATGGCTCCTGAGGTATTTCGTCTATCTTGTGACAAAAAAAGAGAATTTCTTTATTTTTTCTGGAGTTAGCTGTTTAGTTCGAATCCCCCCACCCAAAGGTACTATTACCAGCATAAATCCTGTACTTTACGATGTCGATGACCTTTTTGGTGTTCTTAAAGTACCTTTATCTTGTTCTCTTAGTTTGAAAGCCCTGTTATATAATTAAGAGAAGCTCAACAATAAACTAATGATCCTAATGTTTGTGCTATGACCTATTCGCTAAGATTCAAATTATTAAAATGAACGTTCAGTGACTTTTTAAACCGGTGGTTACAGGTTCTCAATGGCAATCCATATAACCGGAAGTGTGATGTTTACAGTTTTGGTATCTGTCTATGGGAGATATACTGCTGTGACATGCCATATCCCGATCTTAGTTTCTCAGAAGTTACTTCCGCTGTGGTCCGACAGGTGAACTTTCTCCTCCTTTTCTCAACCTGGAGTCTCTTTCTTAGAAGAGAGTTTTTTTAGTGACGAATTTCTACGTCATCTTGAATTTGTAGAATCTGAGACCAGAGATACCAAGATGTTGTCCAAGTTCCCTAGCAAATGTAATGAAGCGATGCTGGGATGCCAACCCTGACAAGCGGCCAGAGATGGATGAAGTGGTTTCAATGTTGGAGGCAATTGACACATCAAAAGGTGGTGGTATGATCCCCGGTGACCAGCCTCAGGGCTGTCTCTGCTTCCGCAAATATCGAGGGCCTTGAGGTTTCCTACTTTCAATCAGATGAACAATTGGGGTATGATTATTCTTAGGATTCGAGAGATTCCGATCCATTCTGTATTTATGACGACAAAGAATAGAATTTGGGATATCAAAAACGGGAGGTGAAGATTGCTGCTGGGTATACGTTGAAAGAAATACATCTCGCTTTTTCAGAGGATGTAAAGCTTTTGTTAGTTCCTTTTTTTTTTTTTTTTGGTTCTCAACCACCTCTTTTGTAAGATCTCCCATCATATACTATAAATAATACTGTTGTTGTAATTAAGTTGGCCATACCACTTCTCTTAACTCTTAAGGACTTGGCCTTACATACTGGTAAATTCTTTTGCCTTGTTGATTTGATAGATGGGGCAAGCACCTTAAAAGGTGTAAAGACCACTGTTATGGACTTTTATGTAATATCGATTTGTTTAGGGCTTGCTAAACTTTTATTTACACTTGTATCAAACAATAAATTCCACTACTCACTGTCTTGCTCTATAGTCTAAAGAGCAAGCTTAAGCTACATGGCGAGGCATTACTTTATATATATTATGTTTTTAATACAACTTGTCTCCTAATTTCTGATTTTGTAATTTTGTGGTTGCAAGCTCAGCCTCATCGGTAACTACACTCCATCTGCTAAATTATAAAACTTATGAACAAAATATACTATAATTCATTCTAAACAACAAATTCTGAATTGGCAAATCGTGTCATGAAAAACCTCTTAAAAGCCAATAAAGATGCATAAATATTGAACTTGGGACATCAACTCTAGTAGCTCAATTAATGACGTTGCCCTCCAAAAAAATAAAAATAAATAACTAAAAGAAAAGAAATAAGAAGACATTATCTTACAATAGCAGTGAGAGACATTAATGCCGAGTGGTGGTGCAAAATCTTAATCCTTTGGTTATGGGATTCCTCCCATTTTTTTTTAATCTTTGTTTTGAAAAAACAAAATGAAGAAGAAGAAGAAGAAGAAGAAGAAGAAAGGAGCAAAAAGCAGGCAAAAAGAGATGCATTAATAGAAGTGTGTCACACTAATAATTCTAAACGTCCGTGAGTTGGACTTCGGAGCTAGACTTGCGATCATCACTATCCCACTGGGTCGTCCTGTAGTACGTGGCATATAGGATCAGCTGCACTAACCCAGACAAGGCTCCCAAACCATTTGGAATCTGCCAAAATCAATCATTAATATTCAACACCTAATCCATTTCAAAAAAAAATATTCAACACCTAATGTTAGTATGTATTAATATGATATACTCTCTATATATATATGGGTGACTTTTTAATTGGTATTTTTATTTTTGCTCCATGGATGAGTAAGTTTGACTAATTTGGAAATAAACCTATACTAACAAGTCATCTCATTAATTATTAATTTCTAATTCTTTTTTATTTATTTCATTTTTGAAAATTTAATTTAAAGTTTAATTTTTAATTACTTTTAATTTAAAACTATATGTAATTGTATCTTCAATATTTCATAAAATTTCTTTTTTATTGTAAATGGTAAAATCCAAGGTAGCATAATTTTCATATTATGAATAAATGATTTTTTAAATAAAAATAAATAAATAAAATAATTACATTGAAAGAAAATTTGTTTGAAAAAAAAAAAATTATGCGTGAAATAACTTAAAATTTGTACATCTTTTGTTCTGTTTTTTTTTTCAACAAATAAGATAGCTGAGAGTGATTTGGTATTATTAAGTATTTTTTACTAGTTTCATTTTCTAATAAAAAATTTAAAAAAAAAAATTGACCTACTCATCAGGTTACCCATCTTTTTTGTTTTAAATAACTTTCTATATTTACGTATATATTAATTATAATAATCTTTTTAAGTAAATCTACGAATATTATTTTAGCTATTAGATTAAAATCTAATGGCCCAAATTAGAGTACCCATCCATGGAGTAAAAACAAAAATCTCTATTGAAACATCACCCTATATATATATATATACACACATATATATATATCCTTAATATTAAAGGTAGGCGTGATTACTAGTGAATTTTAAGAATTTTTTGTTGCACATTTAATCAATATTATTCGGCTTATATATAGATGAATAATTTTTTTGACAAGGAATTAGTCTATAGCAGTTAGCTGAATTAGTGGTACAGATTAAAAGTAATTAATTTAAGCAACAAAAGAGAAAAAAAGAAAAAGAAAGAAGAGAAACAAAAATTAATTTAATGTCAGAGAGAAGTTAATTAATTACCAAAACATAGGGGTCAAATTTAAGGAGAGCAAAGATAACCCAGACGATTCCATTGCAGAAGTTAGCAAGTGATAGATAGAATGGCATGTATTTCACACTCTTTGTCCTGATCACCATACGCTGCAAAATAACATATTAATTCAAAAAGGAAATAAATTGTTAAAAAATGAAAAAAAACAAAGAAAATTCAAAGAGCTAGATCAATGATTAATGTACTTATACATGTATATGTATATATATATATGTAACTTGTGCATACCATGACTGTCAATGGTGAGGTGTACATAATGATGTTGAAGATTATACAAAGCAGTCCAACAATAAGAGATCGATACTTGGTGGTATGGAGAAATTGGAGGGTGATGAAGACGATAATAAGAAAGAAGATAGTTTCAATCACTACAGCAATGATGATCTTTTTCTGTAAATTAAAAAAAAAAAAACATTGAAAAAATATATATAGTTAGTACGTACATTTGTTCATACTTTAAAAAATGTTACCAAACAAGCTCGAACAAATCAAATTTGTACATCAATTCGGTGAAACTTACACGCTTTGTCCAAGAAGAGAATGCGAAGAAGATGGTAACGTAGGTGAGTTCGATGAAGAATCCGATACCGTTGATCGTGGTGACAAGAATGCTGTCCGGACGGACCACTGGTAGGCCATAGAAGGACCATAATGCACAATTGAGCAAAGTTGCTACGTACGGATCCGGCTTGAAATCCTCTACTGCTCTTAACTTGCATATTTTCACAAAGGTTGGTCTGCATACATATAATTGTCACATACCCCATGTAAATTATTTTTCCATATAAATAGATTTTTTTTATTTATTTATAAATATAGTACGAATTCATAGAGAGAAAAAGAGTGTGACAAGATTACATTGGTGAGGTAAATAAACCGAAAGAGATAACATTTCCTGCCCAAGAAAAAGACAATATAATTATTGAGAAAAATTAAGCTTGATAAATTGATAAAGGAATGGTTTCTTATATATATATATATATATATATATATATATATATATATATATATATATATGACAGAAAATTATATAGAAAAGAGAAAGTAGAGATACTGACCAATAATTCCTACGACGGTTCTTATTGCCCCTGTATCAACCATTGTTTATAGCGGGAAAAAAAAAGCGAAAGAAACGTTAGTATATAATAGAGAACTAATTAAGTGTGTAGTGAGAAAAGCTTTATTTATAGGGTCTGGATTAGTAAGGGACTGGTTTCTTTATCCATTACTACTATTTATTTTCTTTTAAAGAGTAGATAAAACAAAATGCTAGGGTAATGTGAGTGTGACTTGTGGGTTTGAGCAAAATATGTAACAGACTCATGACTGGGTAAAAACTAAGAAAAAGTCCAGTGCTGTGCCATTTTTTTCCAACTGTTTTTGAAATTTTAAAAGTATTTTTGATCCTTTTGTTTTTTAATATATAATTTAAGAGCTTTTTAAATTTTTTTTTTTTCATAAAGGAGTAGAATAATAGTTAGAATCTCTAACACTATTCGTAGTAAAAATATATTTGTTTTAAGAACAAAAGAAAATGCTAAAATTTGATGTGGATTATAATAGTCTGGTCATTCTTTTTCAAATAGCTTTTCTAATATATATAGTTGAAAAGAAAAACATGTCATTTGCCAAATTTATCTCTTCTTCGTACACTAATTTTTGATTTTTTAGATTTTACACAAGGTAATCTTATCACACTTTCTATGTTATGTTTGCTAAAAACAATGTGAAGTGTATGACTAACCAATAACAAAAGTTCCGTTCTTCACCAATGAAGACAATTCCTGATTCTATTTTTAGAAATACAACTACTGAGAGAACATTATGCAAGAGGAATGCTAGTGAAACTAAAAACTTATACCACATGTGTAGCATTTATTTCAATTATTTTATTATCTTAAAAATAATAATAATAGGATTACACTATTTAATGCTTGAAATGGATGTCAAATCACAGAGTGTAAGTTTTTGCCTTTTTAGTGTCCTATCATAATATCATTACTCAAAATGCATATATGATATATACGTGTAGTCATGTAGACATATGTAGACATATACATTAAGGTCTTTAAAAAAGAAAACATATATATATATATATAATTTTTTTAAAAAAATATTTAAAATGTTCATTACGTGCTCACTCTTTTCCTTTAATGTATATATTATGTACTTAATTACTCTTGATACTATTAATCATAAAAATGTAAATCACTAGTTTATTTTATTGGAAACAAAGTAATAATCGTTATATTACTATAATAGACAATTCTTTTTCTAAGAACAAATAAAAAATGGTAAAAATTACCACATGTGTTTTAAATTGACATTAGTACTAATTTGTACTAAAATAACTTTTTATAAATGTTCTAGAAAATGACTATTTTAGTAGTATCACAGTATTGTGTGACCTTGTGTTACGCCCCATCATACAATTTATAACATTGATTAGTCCTAAAAAAGTCATGATTTTATAATCACAAACTATATGATTGGGTCACACAATATTATAACACTATGAGAAAAAATTATTTTTTAAAGTACTCCTAAAAATGTCATTTGAGTTCAAATTACTACTAATCAGATCTATTTTCCAAAAAACTAATCCTTACTCTTAATNAGGAGGAGGAGTGTGGGGGAACCATAGTAATCAATACCTCACACTTTTTTAATATCACTTAAGGTGGCATATGGTGTATCATGATTCAATTGATGAATTAAAACTTTCTATTAATAGTTTAAAAAAAATTTATAAATGGGCAAGGCTTTTGGGTTGATATGATAGAGCTTTTAGGATTTCTAAGACTTTTATGTACGAAAAAAATTACAAGAACACGGTGGGTCATTTTTTTTTTTTCAATTCCCGTATTGCATTTTTGAGAAAAATGTCAATTTTTGAAAATAATAACTAGTAATTAATTTTTGAACACAGGTAAATAGTAACTAAAAGTATTTAAAATAATAAAAAAAAGAGAGAAGAAAAATATTTTAATAGTAATAGAAATAGGAAAAATAATAAAAAGTACAAAAAGAGAGAAACAAAAAAAAAAGAACGTGTCATAACTGTTAACTAGTAACCAATTTCAAACACTAGTAATTAGTAACTATTAATTATTTAAAAAAATGATATTTTTCTCAAAATAATTTAAAAAAATAATATTTTTCTAAAAAATGCGATACTGAAATTTGAAAAAAATTGACATACCATATTTTCCAAAATCTTCTCAAAAAAGGCCGTGCATAGCCTAATTTCCTCAAGTTTTTAAGTTCTCTGGCCTTTTTGGTCCTTTTTTTTATAAGAAATTTAGGTAGATGACCAAGATTTTAAATTTGATTAAGTAGATGTCCACTTTCAAAATTTTATAGCTAAATGTCCATGTATATATATTTTTACACTTGGTAGATACACATACCTACTAATTTTAGTTACTGTCCTGAAATGCATTGGGTATATAATTTTTTATACTTAGTATATAAAATTTTACACTTGGTATATAAGCATATATACTGGACATTTTGCTATAACATTTGACAAAGGGACATTTATTGAAATTGGGCCCAAAATTTGATCAAATTTCTATAAGTCCCTTTTTTTTTTTTTTGGTCTCATGAAATGAGAATGGCCGACAAAGTCTCTCGACTTTTATTTATTTTTTACTTTTGTATTTATATATATTCTGTTTTTTTTGGGAAGAGGAGGGGGGGGGCGTCGGTTGAACATCGATTAACTATAGTGACAAAGGAAATGTATAATTGTAAGGTTGAACTCCAATTTAATTTGATTGACTGCAAGCTTTTAAGTTTTTGATTTGCTATCAGTACACTATTTGTGCTGTAAGCAGAATTCTCATGACACACCTTTCTAGATGATTATAAATTTGACCACAAAAAAACAAATGTTTTCATATGTTCTTAATTCAGATCAAAGAAAACTAGAATCAATGTACTTTCAACTACTAGTCTTAATTATTCTTATTGTTTATTCAATAATTTTTTTTGGGGGGGGAGGGGGGAGGGAGAGGAGTGTGGGGGAACCATAGTAATCAATATCTCACACTTTTTTAATATCATTTAAGGTGGCATATGGTGTATCATAATTTATTTGATGAATTAAAACTTTCTATTAATAGTTTAAAAATTTTTTATAAATGGGCAAGGCTTTTGGGTTGATATGATAGAGCTTTTAGGGTTTTTAAGACTTTTATGTATGAAAAAAAATTACAAGAACACGGTAGGTCATTTTTTTTTTCAATTCCCGTATTGCATTTTTGAGAAAAATGTCAATTTTTGAAAATAATTACTAGTAACTAGTAACTAATTTTTGAACACCGGTAAATAGTAACTAAAAGTATTTAAAATAATAAAAAAAAAGAGAGAAGAAAAATATTTTAACTAGTAATAGAAATAAGAAAAATAATAAAAAATACAAAAAGAGAGAAACAAAAAGAAATAACAAAAAAAAAGAATGTGTCATAATTGTTAACTGGTAATCAATTTCAAACACTGGTAATTAGTAACTATTTAAAAAAATGATATTTTACTCAAAATAATTTAAAAAAATAATATTTTCTAAAAAATGCAATACTGAAATTTGAAAAAAATTGACATACTGTATTTTCGAAAATCTTCTCAAAAAAGGCCGTGCATGGCCTAATTTCCTCAAGTTTTTAAGTTCTCTGGCCTTTTTGGTCCTTTTCTTTTTTTGGTCTCATGAAATGAGAATGGCCGACAAAGTCTCTCGATTTTTATTTATTTTCTACTTTTGTATTTATATATATTCTGTTTTTTTTGGGAAGAGGAGGGGGGGGCGTCGGTTGAACATCGATTAACTATAGTGACAAAGGAAATGTATAATTGTAAGGTTGAACTCCAATTTAATATGATTGACTGCAAGCTTTTAAGTTTTTGATTTGTTATCAGTACACTATTTGTGCTGTAAGCAGAATTCTCATGACACACCTTTCTAGATGATTATAAATTTGGCCACAAAAAAACAAATGTTTTCATATGTTCTTAATTCAGATCAAAACAAATTAGAATCAATGTACTTTCAACTGCTAGTCTTAATTATTCTTATTGTTTATTCAATAATTTTGGGGCAGAATACTAGCATAACAAGGAGTCTATCTCTTCAATGATGAATATTCTTCACAATTTTATAAATGAGGACAAAATGACTCGATGTGCTGAATTAAAAGATTCCAAGAAACATATTCCGGTCAAAACCACATTACTCAATTAAACATACTTGTCCATTTTTTCTTCCATTTGCTAACCTGGCTCATGATATTTTAAACCATATGAGAAAGTTGAAAAAGAACCAGAATAAAGTCCAATGTCATAAAATTCAGAGTTCCCTAATTAATTTTCCCAACAACATTCACATAAAGCTTTCTTTACAACTAATGGATCATGATTCCAGCCATCTGATCTCCAATCATGTGAGAAAATTTCAATTCTCAGTCTCTGATATTAGATTGTAAAGGTATTTTGGCACTGTCTACAAATTAATAGTCATACTCTTTTTTGAATCACATATTAAGTTCCTGGCGATTTTCTGACCAAGATTCATAATGTTTGCTCGGATAACAACAAAAGAAAAGAAATGAAATAAAGCCTTTATCTCAACTAAATAACTTTTAAATCGTTGCTCTCACTGATTGATCAACCTTTTTTTTTTGTTAATATATACCATAATTTTCTTTGTAAGTTTTCAAATCAAGAACCAAAACATAAGCCCCTGTCAACACTTCGATTGATACCAGCCATTTATTTTCAACTCTGCTTTTAATAAGACTTTTTTCACTTCTACGTATACTTACTTATTTTTAGAATAAAGTATGCATCATGACAAACACATTAACTCATCCACAAGTGAAAATAAGCAAGCGTTTCTATTGACTCCATCAAATTTCAAGGGTCGATGTGTCAGCTTAATTGTAAGTCATTTTCATGTTAGGTTACTCGTATAACTCAATTATGTGGGTCACAGTTTTTATAATAATTATATAATATTAAGGCTGTCTAACTAAGTGGGGGCGTTAAGTGATTTAATTGAAGGCTCAGGAAGTTACCTATTAAGTATGGACTCTGTAATGTGTGGTTACCTAATCCTAGTCCAATAAGGATTGATGGGGTCTCTATTGGCTACTAGTATATAAGGACATAATTATAAGAGTTTTGGTCCCCAAGCCAAATAGAACGTGTGCTCTTCTCCTCTACCTCCATCAATAGAGAGAGTTCCAATTGAGCAAACATAGAGTATTCTGGCTGTGGAAGACCTTCTACTCTCAAGCTCTAATTAATTAATCGCTTCCCCTTACGTGATCATATCTTTTGCTATAGAAGACAATGGATCCAGGATAGTCACGGATTTTCTCTCAACAAATCTTTTCCTGACAATTTGGCATGATAGATTTTGGGATTGTATTTGGTTTAATAATCCATTATGTATATCTAACAAGTGGTATCATGAGTAAGAAATCATGTTAAATTGCTTAGGATAATCATGCATGTCTCTATTTTGTGATATCTTTACCTATTTGGCTTTCTAGGGTTTAGATATAACATGTATGATTAATGAATTTTTCATAATTTTGTTGAGATATTGAGTGTTTGAGGATTGAATTCTAAGTTTTGGGTCATAAAGTTTGCAGATTAGGGCGAAAAATTGCATTAGGTTTAAGTTACCCGATTTGCGAAAAATCGCATTAGGTTTGAGTTACCCGATTTTAAAATCGGGTAATTAATATCAAGACCGCAGCATGGCACTACGGTGCCAAGCCACATATCAGGTGGCGCGGCGTGGCACTGCAGCACCACCCTATGGATCAAGTGGCACCGCAACACCACTCGAGTGGCACTGTGGCGCCATTATTTAATCACGGTGGCACCGCAGAGCCACCACCTGGGTTTAGAAATTATTATTTTTTAGGTCAAATTGTTAACCTAATTGAGATACACGATCTCGGTTTTGGGTAGAACTGAGTCATTTTCGACTCAATTCAAGGAGTTCCAATCTGAAACTTAACCAATTAGTTTTATTTTCTCAACCCAGTTTCAGTACGACCCACACTTTGTCTGTTGAAAACTCTATTTGGCTTTAAGATTTGATAAAAGTGCTTAAAACTCAGTTGGTCATCCATTTATATTTATGCATTGAAATTTTCAGTTTAATATTTTGGACACTTTGATTATTATTTTCTTTGCACTATTTGTTTAAATATTTTGAAATAACCTCTATTGTGTAAATTTATTTATTTCAAAATATTTGAATGATTGTGTATTTATTGTTCATGTGAATGATTACCAGCCAAAAGAAAGGTGGTTATTTGGCCGAATAATGAGCACACCTGCGGTAATAGATATATGATAGTTATTAAGTTTCCATGTGGACAGTAAATCAACCCAAAGGAAAATTTACTGTCTGACAGGATCTACTGTCAATTTTTGATTACTGCACTGAAGAGTACTACTTACAAGTTAATAAGTCGGCCCAAAGGAAGACTTATTGATGTTGTTCTGGGTATCTTGTGATGGGAGCCTACCTTATATGTTTATGTCATGCTAATATATCTTATTTTTTTTTGTATGCTTAGTTTATGACATGTTTTAATGTGAGTTGTTATTCTTCTATTTTTGTTCTCTATTCAGTTTCTGCTTCAAGCATATCTGCTAATTTGAATTTAATTCCTGTGCTTAACGACACAAACTTCGAGAAGTAAAAAGAGCACATTATGATTGTGCTCGGTTGCATGGATCTGGACCTTGCACTCAGGAAAGAACAACCTGCTGCTCTTACAGATGAAAGTTCTGTTGCGGATATTAAGTACTTTAAGCAGTGAGAACGTTCTAATCGCATGAGTCTTGTGATTATGAAACCTTCCATACCTGAGACCATTAGGGGCACTGTGCCAGAGGTTGATAATGCTAAGGCGTTCCTTGATGCAATTGCGGAACGTTTTCGAAAGAATGAAAAAGTGGAAACAAGTACCATGTTGAGCAAATTTACTTGCTATACATTATAAAGGTAAAAGGAACATCAGGAAGTACATCATGGAGATGTCTAATCTGGCTTCAAAACTAAAGGCACTTAAGTTAGAGCTGTCGGATAACTTACTCGTGCAATTAGTTCTACTATCTCTTCTGCCACAATTCAGTCAATTTAAAGTGAACTACAACACTCAGAAAGAAAAATGGACTCTTAATGAGCTTATATCTCAGTGTGTACAAGAAGAAGATAGATTGAAGCGAGATAAGATAGAGAGTGCTCACTTAGCAACAACCTTTCAAGATAAGAAAAGGAAAAGGACTAAGGATAAAAGAGCTGCATCTGGGGCTTCACATAAGAAAGTGCAAAAGAAATGAGATGAGAAATCAGATTGTTTCTTCTACAAGAAGGCAGGACATGTGAAGAAGAAATGTCCCAAGTACGCCACCTGGTGTATCAAAAAGGGTAAGCTTCTCAATTTTATCAGTTCTGAGATTAATTTTACTTCTATACCTAATCATACTTGGTAGGTGGATACCGGTGCCACTACTCACTTAAGTATGTCTATGCAGGATTGTCTGAGGAGCCGTCTGTCAAGTGATGCTGAAAGATACATTTATGTGAGCAACGACACAGCTATAGTAGAGACAATAGGTCTATTTAGGTTGCAATTAGGTTCTGGTTTATTTTTGAATTTAGATGAGACATTCGTTGTATCGTCATTTAGACGGAATTTAATTTCTATTTCAGTTTTGGACAAATCAGGTTATTCTTGTTCATTTAGAATTAATAAATTTAGTCTTTTCAAAATTCCAATATCATTGCGACTGGTACTTTGATTGATAACCTATATAAAGTTAACACTATTATCTCAATTAATGAAACTTTGTATGTCGAGAAACGTGGTATAAAATGCAAAATCATTGAGAATTCCTCTATGTTATGGCACAAGCGAGTGTGACACATCTCTAAACAGAGAATACAGCATCTTGTGTCAGATGGAATTCTTGACCCACTTGACCTCACAAACTTCACAGTTTGTGTTGAGTGCCTTAAAGGCAAACAGACAAATGTACATAAATTAGGTGCCAATAGGAGTTCCGGAGTCTTAGAACTGATACATATTGATATCTGCGGTCTATTCCCTACGGCTTCTTAGAATGGCCAATACTATTTCATCATGTTCATAGACGATTACTCTCGCTATGGGTACCTATATTTAATTCATGAGAAGTCACAAATCCTGGACGTATTTAAAGCTTTTAAAGCCGAGGTTGAAAATCAACTCGACAAGAAAATTAAAGCCGTCAAATCCAATCGTGGTGGTGAATACTACGGTAGGTATGATGGATCCGGTGAACAACGTCCAGAACCCTTCGCCTAGTTCTAGAGGAATGTGGAATCATCCCACAATACATAATGCCTGGAAAACTTAGCATGAATGGTGTTGCTGAGCGATAAAACTGAACACTTAAGGACATGGTGAGGAGTATGATCAGTTATTCTTCCTTAACTGAATCACTTTGGGGAGAAGTACTTAAGACTGTAGTTTATATACTCAATAGAGTACCCAACAAATTATTAGCTAAAACCCCATATGAATTATAGACAGGTAAGAAGCCTAGCATTAAGACATAACTATAAGGATTTTAGTCCCCAAGCCAAATAGAACGTATGCTCTTCTCATCTACCTCCATTAATAGAGAGAGTTCCCATTGAGCATACATAGAGTATTCTGGCTGTGGAAGACCTTCTACCCTCAGGCTTTAATTAATTAATCGCTTCCGCTTACTTGATCACATCCTTTGCTGTAAAAGACAATGGATCCAGGTTAGTCACAGGTTTTCTCCCAATAAATCTTTTCCTGATAATTTTGCGTGATAGATTCTGGGATTGTATTTGGTTTAATAATCCATTATGTATATCTAACATTTTAATCATATACATATATGTTTATCAAAAAACAAAAAAAAAAAAATCATATACATATACATATATAGTGTATATGCATTTGTATATATTAATTTAAATAAATTGGAAGGACCATATAATGGTCGTTGAAATATAATTGCACAAATAGGCAAAATGGAGCCCACTTATAAGCAAAGGCCACATTCAAGAAAAAACACATGTAAGTACAGTTCTTTCCCCACAATTCTTCTGTTTCAGCTTCTTCTTCATTTTAAGCTCTATTTCAACTGAAGCAATTCAGTACCAACTGGGGTGGTTTTGATAAGAACAATGATGACTTTGAATGTATGAAGGTGAGTTTTCAAAAGATTTCAGCTTCTGGGTCTCTGTGTTCATCCAGTACTAGACAAGACTGGAGGCACTTCTCTGGGATAAAGTTGGAAAATTTATCTGGGTTTTGCCAAAACATAGCATGGTCATAGAGATCTTTATGATTTTGTGACTTTCACAAGCTTTTCGGCTTTTGGGTCTCTCTGAATATGATCAAGAAAGATGAGAAAATCTTCTAAGATCTTCTAAAAGAAGAAGAGTTTCACCTTTTTAAGAAGTAACCTTTACTGGGTTTTGCTCAAAATATGTTATGGTCATAGAGACTCTAATGATTTGATGGGTTTCACAAGTTTTCAGCTTCTAGGTCTCTATGATATGATCAAGAATGATGCTAAAATCTTCTGAGATTTTCTAAAAGCAAAGGAGTTTCACCTTTACAAGAAGTAGACTTTTTCTGGGTTTTGCTCAAAATATAGTATGGTAATGGAGATTGTGATCTCTGTGATACTACTTTTTATGGGTATTGCTGTTTTGGTGGTGATACATGTATGTATAGTTGGGAGAGCTTTTAGGAGAGGAAACTAGGGCCTTGGTACAGCTCAAAGAAGTGACATTTTTGGGACCAAAGTAATATCAAGTGAGGACCTGAAAATGATTCCCTGCTTTGATTATATAGATGGAGATAATAAAGGGACCAGCCCTGTGGACTGTGCAGTTTGCTTAGAGAATTTTAAGACTGGAGATAAGTGTAGATTGTTACCAAGTTGCAAGCATAGCTTCCATTCTCAGTGCATAGATTTATGGTTGTTGAAGACAACCATTTGTCCAATATGTCGTACCAGTGCAAAAGTTCCCAAGAATGGTGTCGTTTCAGGTGAAGGAAATGGTGATTCACAGGATTATAGAATTGAAATGGTATAAAAAAAATGAAGCTCCTAGTATGAATGAATGGAGCTTCAGTTTTGGTTTATATAATACTTTGCAGCCATTAAAGTTCCATAATGTTGATCTCTCTAGGTTCTTTTCTTTGCTTTACCATTGATAGAATTTATTGGCTTTTCCAAAGTATGTTATAAAATTAATGAATTTNTTATGTTTTGCTTGAAATATTCATTCCAGTAAACTGCATTAATGATTTTGATATTTTTGGACTAGACCTATGATAATTCAAAGGCTACTATTCTGTGATTTATTCTACTGTTCTTTTGGCCTCTTAATCCTTCTTGAAATATTCTTTAGCTAACTAAATACTTCTTATTGGATTGTGCCATTTGTGAATATGATAATAACATATTTTTAATTACATATAGGCAATATTTGAGTCACACATTCGGATAATTAGTTTTAAGCTGAGTACTTTAGTAGTTGGGATTTTTCATATTTTGATCTCAAATAAAAGAATAATACTTGGAGCTAGGCATCGTTGATGACTAATTACACTACTAAATATATGAGTTTTTGCGGCAACTTTTTGCGACATTTTTTAAAATGCCGCAAAATATTGTAAAACGCAGCACTTTTTAAAATTGTTGCAAAAATAACATCATTTAATTAAATGCCACATAATTGAGACTTTTTTTAAAATACCACAAAATTACCACATTTTCTAAAATACTACAAAATTATATATTTTATTCAAATGGCTGCAGAATTATAAGTTCTAAAGAAAACAAAGATTATAGTATATGCAAAATTGTGTTATTTTGTAAAATTGAAAATACTGTAATATTTATGATCAATTAATTTATACATATTTTTTTGTTTAAAAATATTAGTTTATATAAAGGGTGCGTTTATAGTAGGGCTCCCTTAAAATGACCCTAAGTAAGGCCATCTAACATGAGCAGTCTGATTTAAATTTGATGGTATTGATCGACATTGTTTAACTCGCTAAATCTGAGGTGCGTTGCACTTGATTCACCTGAAGTGGATCCGATTTACACCCACCCAACTCTTCATATGTGACTCATTAGATAGCTAGATGCAATACTCAATATGGTGCAAGATTAAGCGAGCATATAGAGAATTTGAGTCAGGCGCTTGAAGGCGACTGAACTAAGATCTGTACGGTATTTTAGGAAGGAAGCATACACTCTTTTTAAGGGGAGTATCCCACTGTAGCATGTGTTTCATACAACATGTGCTTAAGTGACCAAAATAAGGAAGTGAAAGAATGGATCTCTGCTTCTTCACTATGTGAGTCCTTATAGATCATTATTCTTATTTTAATCTTATACTTTATTGTGCCCTATGTAACTTTTGACTGTTTCATGAAGAGGAGGTTTGACGTATGCTACTTTGACATGTATCCTATAGTTATGGTTGATTCGACCTAAAGGGATATTATTGGGAAAGCAATTAGACCAAAACTAGTTGATTCGAGGACAAAAGGGAGATTATCTAGTAATATATCTAAGTTTTAGGTTTACTGTTGACAAATTATATTGCTACTAGTATAGCAGTATAATTGTGAATATAAGAATAAGAGAGGTCTTTGCATAGCTCTCAAATATAGATATAAGAGATTAAAGGTGCTAGATCCGATGTGGTTAAATAAGTATGGGCATAACGAGACACTTAGAGATATTCTATAATGGTCCTTATAAGATTTGGTATAGTACTCCCGAAATTTCTTTTGCAGGTGGCTCGACAGTCGCACTGCTCATTAGTCAAGTATGAATGGAATTATTAGTAGGACGATGATAAGAGATATGTTCATCATGCACACTATATGCAAGTGGGAAATGTTGGACTTTATGTCCCAAAGTCCTATTAGGCACACATAGTTAGTACATTACCTAATATTGTAGACTAATGTGAAAGAAGATCATTTGCAAATATTCTGTCATTAATTAGAATATTATAATTAATGACTTATAATCAGGATACAAGTGTGCACGTAATAATTCCTAATAGGTTTGAGCTGTGAATGCATCAAATTTGAATTAGGGCACATTTAATGCTAATCATCTCCCTATTCATTAAGGAATATTTCTCATTGATTAAACAATTAGGAAGTATCCTTAATAAGAATGCCCTATGGCCTCCTCCTCAGCTGTTTGGCTGTCGCCCACATAGATGACTCTTTCAGCATCACTTGGCTTCTGGCTCCACAGGCAACCCTGCATAGAAACAATAACGTGAGTAGTAGCACCAGAATCTACCCACCAAGTGTCTTTAGGTATAGAAGTTAAATTAACTTCAGAACAAACATAAATGAGAAGCTTACCCTTCTTAACACGCTAAGCTTTGTACTTTGCGCATTCCTTCTTCAAGTGTCTACCCTTTCCACAAAAGAAACAACCTTGCTCATCTTGCTTCTTCTGTGCCTTAGCAGGTGGAGCTACTGCAGCTTCCTTACCCTTATCCATTTTCCTCTTCTTTGCCTTAGAGGTCGTGGTCAAGTTAGCACTTTGAAGTCTTATAGCTTTGATTTTCTCTTCCTCCTGAACACATATGGCTATTAGCTCATTAATATTCCACTTTTACTTTTGGGTGTTGTATATGGTCTGTAGGTTCCCATACTGATTAGGAAGAGAAAGCAAAACCAATACCATAAGTAAATCCTTATTAATTTCTAATTTGAATTCCTTAAGCTTACCAGCCAAACGAGACATCTGCATGATGTACTCCCTTATATTTTTTTTGCCGCTGTACCTCATTGAGATGAGTTTCCCTAAGGTATTAATCATCTCACCTTTTTCATTCTTGAGATATAATTTCTCAAGAGTAGCAAGGAAATCCTTTGCATTTTTTCCTTTAGGCAAAGAGTCCCGCATCACTTCCGGAATAGAGCGTTTCATTATCATGATACTTATATGATTGGACTTTTCCCAAAGCTCAAAGTTTCTTTTATCCTTAGTGGAACTTTCTTCCATAAGAGCAGTGGGTTGGTCCTTTATGAGTGCCAGGTCAAGATCTATACAACCCAATACGATCATGACATTCTCTTTCCAGGTCTTAAAGTTTGTGCCCGTAAGCACAGAATTGTACTCAGATTGGCAGAAATACTAGCAGCAGAAAATGAATAGAGAATAAAATAAAATCATAAATTTACCATGCTCAAAACTTGAATGTCACATATATATAGGCATACAATTTAATTATAAAGTATGAAAACATGACATATATTATATAAGGTGGTCTACCATCACAAGATACCTAGAGCAACATTAATAGGTCTTCCTTTGGGCCGATGTATTAACTTGCAAGTGGTAATCTCAAGTGCAATGATCAAATACTGATAGTAAATCCTGCAAAATAACAAACATTCCTTTGCGCCGATTTATTGCTCACATGAAAACCGAACAACCGTCATGCATTTATCGTCATATGTGTGTTTATTGTCGTGCCAAATGATCACCTTCCTTTGGGCCGGTAATCACCCGCATTAACAACAAACTCACGACATCTTTATATGCTATACTAAACAAAATTACACAATAGAGGTTACTTTGGCAATATTTATTGTGTTTAGTCTAACATACAAGACAAATGGTGCAATAAAAATCATCCAGAAATGCCCAAGTCAAATAAGACTTTCATAAACACAAAACAAAAGCAATTGAGTTTATAACATTCATCAACTCTAAAATCCAAACAGAGTTTTTAACGGATAAATGCAGGTCATTGCTTAAATTGATTTCGAAGTAATTTATCTTTATTGGTCATGTTCTGGATTGGATCCCATTGAATTAGTCGAAAATGACTTAATTCTACCCAAAAACGGACCAAGAAACTGAAATTGGGTCATAAATTGACCCCTGTACCCGAGAGGTCAGCGCTGCGGCGCCAGCATATTAGCGCTGTGGCGCTGGCCCAAAATTTGAAGAAGCGTCGCGGCACCCAGTGTTCTGGTTAAACCCAGAACACGAGCCCGCAGTGCAAGTGCTGCGGCGTTACATGTGCAGCACCGTGGTGCTTGCCTTTCTATCACCCAGTGCCGCGGCGCTACAAACATAGCGCCGCAGTGTTGGGCCAATTTTCTAGAAAAAATTTTCGATCCGAAAATCTTCCAAAATGCCAAAATACCTCAAATCAACGAATTTAAGCCCTAATATTCATAATTAATAACCCTAAAACCCAGAAATAAACCCCTAAAATATCATAATATTCAACATATCACGAAAAATACAGATCATGCATGAATAATCCAAAACCTAGAAAACTTAATAGGCATAGATTATCAAAACTAAGGTCATGCATGATTAACCTAATCAATTTAACGTGAAAACATGCTCTGATACCACTTGTTAGATGATGTTAGGATTGCAAATAAACTAAATAGAAACCCTAAATCATTCATGCTAAATTGACATGTTAGGGTTTGTTGAATATACCTGATTCTATGGCTAATCTGTAAAGGATTAGAGATAAAGAAATCGAAGACGGAAGCGTGAACAAGAGATGATGTTTAGAAGATTTTGATCTTCTGCAGCCTAAACCCTAATGTCACTCAGATGGAGTTCTCTATAACTGATGATGAGTTACAGAGAATTAAGCGTACGTTAAGTTTGGCTGTAGGGACCATAACCCCCAATAGGTTCTTTAAATAGTTCCTGTTGGATATCCATCAAACCTAACTGGGTGACTAACAGAGTATCGATATTGGTATCCATACCTGGTTAGATATCCTGACCCAACCTTATTAAATCACTTATTGGGTCTGCTTAAGAATAATATGGCCTAATACAATTGTTAAAATATGTGGCCTAACATAGGAAATATAATTTCCTAACATAAGTCACAATCAATATTGTGATTTTCTTAATTAATAATTGATAATCCATTTTCTTCCTTCTCCAAGCTTGTAGTTTATTATGGTATACACATGATAGACTAATTAGAACATCTTATTTAAATAAAGCTTTTTATTATGACAATTTGTTCTTTAGAATTTGAGATGAATCAGTTTGTTCTTTTCTTTTTGCTTGCTTCTCTTTTGTGGTAGTGTCTTTGTAGGATGTCTGTTTATATTGATATTAACCTTTTTTTTATCTTTTTAGAAAAATGATTGAAACTAACAATTTGTTGAGATCAAAGTTAAGGTCTTTATTTTAAATTATCATGTCTTGTGATTTAGAAAGCTAGTTTAAGAACACTTGCTGTGCATTTCGTACAATGCAGAACATTTTGGTTGCTCATGAATGTTTTGAATCTTATGCTCAATCTTGACCCAGTTTCTTTATACGTGGTCATGGATTTGTTGTTGACTAATAGTGACCAATAGTTTCTAAGCCGAAAACACTTATTTGTTGTCAGTGTATAGGTGAAATCTTCATAATATTCTTTGCTTATGTATTCTACACTCATGTTACATGTTGAACCATGCTTTGATTTATGAAACGAGTTGAAGTATCATTATTTGAAATGAAACATGAAATAAGAGAAGCAATTTTCCCCAATTAGGAAAACCACATCTTCCTTTAAATATTGATTTTCTTAAATTTCCTGTACTGTTGCAACATTACGGTGAAACTTACAACATCAACAAGAATTTCATGTTTTCGCTAAATTTGATTCCTGCATATATCATACTTTCTTTGCCAACTTATGAATCACTCAAAAATCCATCAATCACTTAAAAAACGTTAAGCTAAAAGTTATATACTAAATAGTACATGACTACATTAATATGGATAGAAGTACTAAAATAATAACATACATGGACAAAAGATTATGCCTTGATAACTATTAGAAGTGATCAAATCTCTCTGATCTTTTCTCTTTTCTTTCTATCCTGTAACGTTTTGACTCCTGCTAGAGAGTATGAAGCAAAGGTCACTAAAAAAAAATCCTCATATATGATATTTAAAAATACTAATATTACTTTTATTCACATTTATATGGTTAGTGATATTTATGAAAAATGTAAAATATGTTCGTGCGATTAAAAACTTAATGACATTTGAAATATCATTATATGTTTGCTTTTAATGATACCTCAAAATGTTACTGGAAAATTCAATGACATTTTAAAAATGTCAGTAAAATTTTAATTTAAAAATTAATTTTAGCATTTCAAAATAGTTTTTAAAATTTTAGTGACATTTCAAAATGTCACAAGATCATGCTAAATACGAATTGTTAGTCGTTTTCTCAAATGTCACTTAATAATTATATTTGTCATCATCAATTTATGCATTTTTATTGACATTTTAATCGTTATCATGTTACTCTTCACCAAGTAGGGTTGATAAGTTACACTTTAATTAGTAAATAAAACTGTAATCTTTATCTATTAATATTATTTTTTTGATAACCTCAAGCCAATCATTAATGATACACGGAATTTGATAGTATTCAGAACAACTATAAACATCAACTAATCATTCATGAACTCAAGTCACAGGCAGATTTAAGTTAAATTATCAAATACATGGAGAGAATCAAGTATTTTACATTGTTAATTTTACAACAAATATAAGTAACTCTTTATATTCCTTATATAAAGATTCTGAGATGCTCCATCTTATGTTTCAACTTCATCACCCAAATCTTAGTGCAAAAAAAGCCTGCAACAATACAAAAGTACAAGGTTAGCACATATGGACTACCAATAAGAGTTTTTATGTGAAAAAGAGAAGTTCTTCGATGTTAGAGATCACAAAACTTCTTGCACTATATTTGTCTTGACCATGCTTCAACTTCTATTTGCCAAGAAAAATCTATATGCAAAAGAGTTAACATTATAATAACGAAACAGTTGCTACTTAAAATCCAAGTCTTTCTCAAATACCCAATTTATATGTAGAGTGTAGCTACATGTATTAGAATTTTAATAGGTATATAGACCAACTGAATGACAATAATTCCAGCAAAATGTGAAATCCACACGCTAATAAATTTCTACTAGATTGAACCAAACATTGAATTTGAAGAAGTTGATAACAAACTCCCTGCAGCTTTGGTTCCACTACTCGGCCGTCAATCATTCGCATGTTTTATAATACATATCTCAAAAATGACACTCAAACAATCAAACGAAAAAAAAAATAACAATAATTTTAGAGGGAGAAATCAATTAACCGAGGAAATTTGCTCTCACTTCTTTGTTTAGTATTGCAAAATAGAGGACTTAGAAATAGAAAATTACTATTCTTCCTATTTGCTTAATCTGACTAAGGTCACTAAGGAAACTATTTGAGATTTTGTACTAATCATAGCATGTCTGAATGTTTTCAAAGGCTCCAATGAAGAAGAATGAAATATTCTATAGAAATCAAAGGGCTAAGTTTGAGAGGGTTGATCTTATTATGTAGCCTGCAACTTATTGGACAGGACGAATCTTAGGTTAGAGAGGGAGAGAAGAGGAAGATGAAAGGTGGAGATTAAATTTGAAGAAGCATGGAGATAGAGGATAGAGCTTTAGAGCTGGGACGCCTAAAATTTTTAATTTTTTTTAAAATATTTTGAATGTAATCCGTTTGAAGTTAAAAAAGAGTGGCTATCACGACCCAAATCCCAGGCCAGTGACAGAAAGGGAATTCCACAATTTGAAATTCGAAAAGTTATTTTTGAAAATTTTATAAAAATGATTTTAAAATAAAATTCTCACAGTTTTGTGATCACTATTATATATAGATTGTTAATGAATTTTATTAAAATAACCAAGCATTATCATCAACAGTATCACAATCTAGCACACTAATTATACAGACCGAGTCCATGAAACGGGCCCTTAAATATTTGATACAAGCCAAGATAAATAAAAAAGTTATTTTACATAATTACCAATTGTCCTTGAGTAACTAACTCCTTACTATTCTGCTCTGAGTCTCCAAAATCACACCGAACACTACCTGAGAGGGAAAAAGTAAGGGATGACTATTCACATGCTCAGTAGGAATTTAATTACCTTTTGGATGAATGCAATTTCTCAAACCTGCATGGTTAGTTTTTTTAAATCCATTTATAAATCAAGTTTATAAATCATTGGTATCCAGAATAATCACATATTCAAAACTAAATCTAAAACCACATCATTATACATATCATCAATAAGTAAATAAGTGAGCTCTTATCCTTCCATCACAGCCATGTAATACCTCTGTAGCAAAGATATCTGGCATCCTGACAATGCCCGTAGGCATATCAGATAAAAATCTGCGTAGGGGCCTAGGTCTCTTATCTAGCACTGCAGCAACTCTCTAGCGATATAAAATACCCCGATGCTATAATGGAACTCAAGTGTGTGATCCTATAGTATATACAACATATGACAATATACAACAACTATGCATCCAATATTCAAATCATGCTTTAAAATCCAATTTGGTATTATTCTGGGATTTACTATATATAGGTAGAATACCGCTATTTTACCTCATAATCACAATATAAAAATATGTATAAAAATTCATACAGTCCAATTCCAGTATAATCCAACAATTTTCAGCGATTTGTCAAACCATCGTGAAATCATGATTTTTCTTAAATAAAATTTAATGCAATTAAACCTAAAACAGATATAAAATCAGGTAATCGAACTCCTACCTTAATATGATAGCAATACCAGGTCAATGATACTCAAAAAATCCCCCGTTGGTCACTCAAGTGCTTGAACGACAGTTTCTGGTTCCCAGTTCCAAGTAAGCCCACTTGAAAAACTGACTTTTCATCCGGTGCTTCAAATGGAGAAACGTCATCACTGAATTTAGAGCACCAAAAAATACTAGGTTATATATACCTTGTCGAAAACGGGTCCCGGTCCGGGACCGACTCGTGGCACACAAAACGGTGCAATTTTGAGCCATAAAATTCTAATTTTCGTTTCACAACAAAAAATAGTGGTATTTTATCTCAAAATTCATGTCTTGACCATCCTGAGTCCAAATTCGAAGTCAGAACTCAGTTTCGAGGTCCCTAGCATTAGATAAGCTCAAAAATCTAAAAATTACAATAATACCACTTTTTGGAATTGTTTAAAAAAATGTCCTCTTTTTAATTTTTACCGCACTTCCAGTTATCCTTTTTACTTCTACTAACCGTAATTATTCATGATTTTTAATTCTTTTTCACCTCATATATTTACCTCGGGTAAATAAATTACTTAACAAAAATAATTACGTAAATATCACTTTTTGCAAAGTTAGTAAAAACGGTAAAAGTGGGAAAAGTCTCACCGGAGAGGAATCTGACTGAGCAACCACTTGAAGGTGGTCAATGATGGCGAGACGAGACTCCACGTGCCCGCAGTGAGACAGGACGGCGCCGAACGGCGAAAATATCGTCGGAAAACCTCGTCGGTGGCGAGAACTTCGACGAAGCCGATCTCCTTCCTCAGCCAGAGTTTTGTGGCGGTGGTGGTCGGCGTTGACTCGTCAGCGGCAGGGGAAGACCAAGGGCAGGCGCGTGGGTCCGGGGTGGGTGCGGTGACCTTCGGCCGGTTGCTCTCTCTCTCCCCTATTTTATCTCTTCCAGGCCTTTCTCTTTAAAAATTGAGAGTTTTAGATGCCCTTTTTAAGCTAATAGGGGGTACTGTAGCACCCTAATTCTAAATATTTTACAAATGTACCATTGGTCTTAAAATTACCTAAATACCCTTAAAAAACTTCAGTTTTTACAATGGCAATTGGTAAATATTTCAATAAATTTAATTATTTTGTTGTATATATATTTGATTTCTTTTGCTGCTTTAACCCGTAAAGAAGTGGATAATATTATTTTAGCTTTAATTAATTACTGAATTAGTATATTTGATATTATTGTTAAAAAAACTGATATGAAAAAATCGTACAAGATTCTCGATTAAAAAAACAAAAATAAAATAAAATAAAATGCCACTACTCAAGCTACTTATATTTGATTCTTTCTAAAAAAATAATGCGAAACCAGTATAAGATAAAGTGGCATTTCAAAATGCCACTATTTAAGACATTTTGAAATTCTTTTATTGACAATAAAATACATAAGAAAAATGCATTTAAATTTGTGGTGGCATTTTAAAAGTGACACTAAAATCAAATTTTTGAGACGTTTTTAAAAAGTCATATAAAATTATATTTTTAGAATATATATTCAATAACCCAAAAATTAGTGACAATTTTTAGGAAATGTCATTAAATATGGTTATTATGGCATTTTTGAAGCAAATGTCACTAAAAAAGTGTCACACATTTGGATTTGGATTTTTGTTGTGGTGGGTGTATCAGTGCGACTCTCATTCTCCTTTGGGTGCGTTACTGTGCGTAACATGCCATTGCCAAAGTAGTAGTGAAGATAGAAGGAAGGCCTTTGATCGAGGATTTTTTTTTTTAAAATAAAAAATGTACATATTTCACCACATACTTTAATAAATTAAACAATTAATTAGTTAACCGGTTCAATTTAGTAATGCGTGTCAACACTGCACTGGAGATCCAAGAATTTTTGTGCTCAACGCTGAGTTATATAACTAACATATTAGTGACGAAGTGGGTTAGCTCAAGTGGTAAGAGTACTCACTATCTAGGATCTCGTTCCTAGGTTCAAGTCACACCGGAGGTAGGCGTGAAAATCTATTATCCCTAATCGGGTGGGTGAAGATTGGATAGTAGTAGGTATTTTCTTTTAATTTGTAATAAGTGGAAATCATTAGTTAAGCCCCACTTAAAAAAAAAATAGAACTAACATATTAGTTTAGTTGGAAATTGGCTATATTATTGAAAAACCAAAAAAAAAAAAAAGAATATGAAAAAGCTTTTAAGTTCCACCTCATCAGAAGATGAAGCCTCCCCCCCTCGTAAAGGAATTTATTGAAAATAATTCAAAATGGTAGCCACATCTGAATAGAAAAGAAGCCAGAGCGCTCCGATCTGAAAATCCACGATGCCAATTCGTGAGAAAAGAAGCCAGAGCGCTCCGATCTGAAAGTCCACGATGCGAATTCGTGGGCTAATTGGTTAGCAGTTTTTGGAATCCAAATAACATTAAAAAAAAAGAAGGCCAAAAAAGGTAAAAACATGTCATAAAGCCCAAATAGGGGCTAACAAGGATTCAGTTGCCGACATGACATCAGATGAAGCCAATCTTAACTGCTAACTACTCCAACATCTAGCAATATAATATTAGTTTTGTGTTTTCCAGGAGTTAGACACGGAAGATGGATGGATCACAATTGATCAATGGGAACGGCGACTAAAATGATGATGATGGATATCCAATGGGGACCAAGGATCAATGAAAAAGGATGGAGGTGGACAGGATATTCAATAGGGACCAACGAGTAAAAGGATGGACATGGAATAAGTGCCATTGAAAAGATGCATCACATGGGGAGTAGCTAGGAAGTGAAAAAGGCTACATCACATGGACGTGGGATTAGAATTAGAATTGAAATTGAAATGGATGGACATGGGTAGTGTGCAGCGATTATTCGATGGGACCAAAGAGCCCCGCAGCTGGTTGTGAAGACAATTATTCACCTGAGACAGAGAACCTCACTTAGCGGGGAAAGTTACACTAGTACTACTAATGGATGGAAACATTCTCCGTTAAAAGTCTTTCAAAATACATAAGTGACAAACGTGTATCGAATTATGAAACCTTATTTTATTTCCCAGCAACAGAAAAATAAAAATAAAAATAAGAAATGTTGATTGGGTTGGTGCGCCACATCATTTCTATGCGTCATGAATCTTGAGTCATGCATGAGTCATGACATCAGTTGATTCGTCATATTTCCACGTCTTTGACCAGTCATCTCTCTCTCTCTCTCTCTCTCTCTCTCTCTTCCCCTGAAATAAAAGCTGTTAACGGCGCCACCGTGCATTTTATCGTACTTTTGTCCACGAAATTCATATTAATGCAACATTTTTCTAGAAGAGTACTCCTTAGTTAAGATAATGAGAACCTCTTTTTAAAAGATGGTCAAACATTACAACTTCCAATTATTTGTAAATCAAAGTAGCACCACGCATATACAATGTAAATTAAAGTACCGTGCATGTATGCCATATTACATTTCCATCTCAATATGGATAAAAGATTAACTATGAGTCATGGCTAATTAATTAATAAAAGAAGTAATAATATGGACAAAAAAGTGTGCCTCTGTAGATATTAATTAGGACTGATCAAAGTGGGATTCAACAGAGCCAAATCTCTCTAACCTTTTCTCTTCTCTTTCTTCTCTCTAACATTTTCGATCGAAACCTGGGACTAGGAGTATGAAGCCGAGCTATATCAGCGCTACTCTCCTTCTCTTTTTGGTAACATGCCATTGCCAAGTAGTAAAGGTAGGAGGAAGGCCGTTAAAGCAGCCCAGTCATGATGAGAACGCTTCCGTTGAAGTAAAAGTTGGTAACCACACCACCATTTTTGAGCAACAGCTTGAGGTACTTATTTTCCTTTCAACTTCTACTTCGCCAAATAATATTAACACACAATATTCTGTCCAAATTTATATGTATGTACCGGAGAATTTTGGTGTAAGTTGGTTTATCATCCTCTTTGGCTTTACTAATCCGTAAGGCTATATTTGTTAGAGAGGAAAGCAAGTAGGAGCGAAGGAGAAATTAGAAGGAAGAGAAAATATATATGATAGGAAAGAAAATATTTTTTCTAACTGTAGGATGAAAGAAAATTTTTTTTTTTTTTAAATTAATTGACTATTTTCTCCTCTTTATTCATACTTTAATATCAATATACAAAAATATTTTAGTAAATTCATTTTCACCCATTACTATACATTTTTCCCTTCTTCTTTTCTATCTATTTTTGGGGGGAAAATTTTTGTGGGGCTCTCACCAATTTTTTTTCCTCCTCTTTTCTCTTCCCATTCTCTTTTCCTTCCTATCGAAGGACATTTTTTTTTGTTTACCCCCCACTTTTCTCTCTTTTTCTTTCTTTCTTCTCTAGCTCTTTCTCTCTTACCAAACAGAGCATAGATTGTAAAGGGAATGGAAATTAAGAAAGCGTTTGCCTTTTTCTCCATTTATATATTTAATTATCTATTTGGAATATTTTCGAAAATCCTAAATATAATTAATTAAGTTTTGGAAGGATAACTTAACTTTTGATACCTCCCCTTATCCTTTCACTTTTTTCCCCCTTAAAGGATTAGTAAACTTGCCCTTAATTACCAATAGAGACATGTTAATTTCTATTGTATCTCATTGTAATGTGAGAGACCAGAGTAATTATATGTTATGAAGCTCTCACTAAACCGTATTACCCTACAGACAAAAGTTATGATGAGAAATCCGCAAAAAATCTATATGAAAAATTAAAAAAAAAAAAGAATTCACTATTGCTTGGGAGGATCCTAAGCATATATATTGCTCGAACTTCAACAATAATTTTCTAGAGTCCCTCCAGCAGCAAAATCGGTTCTCTAATTAAAGGTGGAGAGATCGATCTGGATAAATATTTGCAGCCTGCCCTAGGGCGCAAATAAGTTGAGGCTGAAAAATCACATAGCAAAAGTTTTCCTGTTCTCATCATCGTGTGTTGATCTATGTTAAATATTTTTAGCCACTAGATTTAATCAAGGGGTTCAAATTTTGAATTTTATCCATTAGGGTTGGGTTTTATTTCTTGATCATAGGGCTTAAAACAATCAGTTGGGTTAAGATTAAGCAGTCACAGGTGCAAATTAAAGCCAAAAAACAAAAAAAGATCTATATTTCTTATGTATATGGCCTTCATGTTTCTTCTTCTAAATCTTTCTCCTGTTTCTTTTAATCAGCATTAAGTCGAACTTCTAATCAAAACTTAAAAACTCACCTCAAGGTGTCTCAATAATTCTCATGAAGTCATTCTTACGTGGAATATTTTTTGCTTTCTTGTTGTGATATTTTATTTTCTAGCTAGTCCTTGAGAAAGAACTTCTAATCAAACGGCCGGAGGAAGAAGTTAGGGTTTCACGACCCAAACTTAAGGCATGATTTATTATTTTAATGTAAACTAGGTTGTTATAAAATCAAGTAACAACTACGTGTCAAAGGTATATTCATTTCATAAAATTAGAACCTTTTTTTTTCTAGAAATTTTCCTATTTAAAAAAATTCAGGTTAGGGAACTATATTTACACCTCTCTTCGATATAAAAGCAGATCACTAATGATAAAATGATAAAATTGAACAACTAAAAAAATCTATTTATGTGCAGCCCATTCTCTTAATTAAGCCATTAATTTTGCACTAACCTTGCTTCTTCTCTTGAAAACAAAAGCCATGGAAGTAATGTAATAAATCATTCAGTAAAAAAAAAAATAGTAAAAAGAAACGCTATAGTAATCCAAACCTCGCCATGGAAGTAAGATAATAAATCATTTATTTAGGGGAAAAAAAGGCAAAAAGAAACACAAAAGTAATCTAAACCTTATCTATATTAAACTTTTTCAAGGGTTTATCGTTGGAAAAATCAAATCCTATATAGATCTGAAACATATATAAAGTTTGAATTTAAATGGAAAAGCAATGAAATAAAGGAAGTACAAATAAAAAGTTCATGCGGTAGTATTTTTTATGGCTTTAGAGGTCTCCTGGACGTGCTTGGGGTTTGAATTATCTACAATTTTCAGAAAATTAGTTATTGGGTGCATTAAGATAAACTTCTTTAAAACCTTTTAAATTAGGAGTAAATCTGAAGTTAAGAATATATTTTTTAGAAGAAGGGGTGCATTAATATGAGAACGGGTGTAAATAAAGCCCCCTTCAAGTTATTAGAGAATTCAAATCTATAACAATTTAGAATAAATCCTCTTACTTAAATCAATAATTTAAATTTTAAAAGTATTTTTGAGTCTCAACATGTTTTAAATTTAGAAAACAATGACTATAAATAACTAAAGTGTCCTAAAGCATCTCATATATATATCCACTTAGAAATAAAGATATGATTATAATCTAGTAAAAATATCTCTATATATATGGACACCAATCCCGTAGGTATTATTTTTATATATCTATAACTATTGTTTTGCTCAATTAAAAATCATCACGCACATTTTTTTTAATAGAAAAAAGTGGAAAGAGAAAAATATTAAATATTAGATTTTTATTTTTTTTCAAATATTTAAATTATGGTAGCCGTTAGATGATCTAAGGACTAAAAAGAAAATACATATAGATAAATAAAAAAAAAAGTATATACTAGATATATATATACTTTTTAAAAAATGCATGGTTAAATATTCTTCCAAAATAATTATATAACATTTTATATATGAACAATGTTCCATAACCGTAATTCAAATCACATAAAACAGAGTTTCCAAAAAAATTGGTAGAAATTATAAATCACACTATTACATACATCACGTATCACAATACACATATCATGTAAAGGATGTCCGTTGTGCCTAAAGAACACTCGCATATCCTAGCCGTCTATACAGATGAACTTATACTGATAAAAAAGTTCGAGCCATATATCTAAATGGATGACCTTATAGTCTGAGCTATCTAAATGGATGACCATGTGTACTATAATCTTTTAATCTCATCCCTTTAATACAGAGAAAAAAATTTGTGATTTTTAAAGCTTCCTCTTAGACACTTTAAATATTTCGTAACACTTTGACGGCATAACAGTTGTATACTCGGACCAAACAAAAACTTAAACCTGCACGTAAAATAGTATACATGGTGTATTTGGCACGTCAGACCCAGAACACAATTTAAAATTGTTCATCACAATTTCTAGATTTCATTTTCAGCCAAAATGCAGGTAACCAGTGAAACCATAAACTACCACCGACTTATAAATATCTTGTCTCAAATCAACTTTTAAAATTTATTGCACAAGATTTCCAATAATTAGGTAATAATAATAAATCAAAGTAAGGACGATCAATCAAAATATAGTTTTGAGTAATCGAAATCTTGCCTTAAACGAAGATTATAGACACACGATTGTGAGAGAGTGGAAGTCTCAAGACGGTCTTTGAAGCCTGAAATGAGCCTTAACGCTCCAATAATAAGGTTGACCCTTCGGTGGCGGTGGCGGTGCCACCTCCAAACGCTGGTGTTCCAGCGTCAAATACGCACCGGAATAGGAAGGTATTTACCGAGAAGATTAGTTATGACTGAGTGGGAGGGTGAGAAAATTTTAAAATAATAACTTCTTTTATATTTACTAGTTCGAGCTGGTGCTTATTATCATGTTCACTTTATTGATAAAAGTTACTAAAAAAGAAGACAAAAGCTGAATAAATATGTTTCATTTTAAACAAACATTTAACCAAAAGGAAGAGAGAGAGAGGACGTGCTCTTTAATTTAACAAACTAACCTTTTTTTTTTTTATAATCTTGGCGGCTTTTTAATAAGTTGTTAGTTGAATTAAAAAACTATATAATTAAACTAACTACAGTGGCTTTTGAGAATTGCTGGCTTGCTGCTGATACTTACGATTGCGAAAAATATAAAGAAATTGATAAGCAACTGAAAAAAAGGCTTTATGTATGGATTGAGACCATTCCTAACTGAAAGCGAAAAACACCTTAAGTAAAGAAATTAAAATAAAAAATCATAACAACTTTAAAAAGGTTTATGTCTACATCCGGATCATTCCTAATTGAAAGCAAAAAAAAAAAAAAGAAAAGGTTAAGAAAGGAAATTGAAATAAAAAATCAAAGAGGAAAATTACAGGAAACATATTAAGAAAAGAGACTAGAATTCATAATCAAAGAGGAAATTATGTTATTGGTTATTTACAATTGGATTACTGTAATTGTCTGTTGAAGAATGCTTAAAAATTTTGAGCATAAATGCTTTCAAAAAAAAAAAGAAGAGGAAAAAAATTTTGAGCATAAAAGTATGATGTCCTTTTTCGAAATTAAGGACTTATATAATAGTCTATACACAATCAACTAAGGCACGTGCTTCCGGCACATGCTTCAATACTAGGATAAATATATATATATATATAT
>JXTC01000059.1:1036158-1079907 GCA_002914845.1 Trema orientale | reverse complement strand
ATTCATATTAGTAGCATAATATGTTCAGATTAAATGAAATTTAAAAAATTAAACTTATAAGTTAAAATCAAAAAAAGAAAAGAAATAAATAAAAAGGAAAAATAATTGAATAAAATATTAATTGATCATAAATAGATAAAATTACTTGCTATTGTAGGTCATATTCAACTTGATAATCTTACCCATCCAGGGAGCAAAAACAAAAATCTCTATTGAAACATCACCTATATATCTATATATATACTTATATACATGTGTGTACATATATCTATATAAAACACAAGTCATTACTAATTTTCTTTTTAGTGTGGTCATTGAGATAAGAATGAAAATTTTTCTTGTTCAAAATATTTGTTTATAAAGAGTTTATCTTTCTCTTTTAAGATTCTATGGATAAGATCTAGTTTTTTGATATTGGAATTGGAACCATAAAAGATTTTAACATCATATACTAACTATAAAATCAGTTTTTCGTAGCAATGGTAAGGAGGAGGAGAAAAAGAAGGCTAAAATGGAATTTTTAAAGCTAATAAATGAGGGGAATTTTTATTTTTTTTTAATTCCTTCTTAGGACTAATTTTGGCCTTTGAAAGGTGTGAGCAAAGAAAGTATTAGATTTTAAAATTTCAGGTGTATTTAGAGGAAAGGTGGAAAGGGAAAAAAATAGAGTGATAATAGAACCATTTTCTTTTAATGTTCGAAATAATAGAGCCACTTTTAGTTTAAGATGACAGATAAACTTTCCAGATTTAGCTTTACCTTAATCAATCTAAATTCCAAAAAGTAAATTTCAAATTCCTCTCATTTTAAATAATCAACAATTTAAACACCAAAAATTTAATCAAGAATTATTAAAATTCAGGAAAAAAAAATTACCTTCTTTTTCCAAAAAAAAAAAAAGAGAAAAAAAAACCTTCAAAAAAAGAATCAAATAAAAGTTAATGTTTTAAAGTGGGAAAGGTTTCATTTCTTTGCAGAAGGAAAAGAATTATCTATGTTATTTATCTATAGAGTAAGGATGTAGTCTCGTCGACGGGACCAGTTCTGTTCATATTTTGACCGGTCCCCTCGAGGGGACTACATCCGTGACTTTATCTATAATAGTAATAATTATCGTGATGTTTAGATTTTATCCAAATAAAGATAGTTAAAAACATCGTATTGGTAACAAAAAAAAAAAAAAAAAACTTTAGAATTCTCTAGAACGAGACCTCGGAGCATGTTTCCAAAAAGTATAGTAGCATGATACCATCTCAATGATATAATATAGGGAGAGTTCTCGATAGGTATTTTTGATTTTACTATATATTGATGAGTGAGTTTGACCAAGTTAAAAATAATGTGGAATAAAATATCAATCTCACCTACTTTCACTTGCACGTTTGTTTTTGCTCCTATCACTGGGTAATAATTTCCTATTTGCATTTTTTTTTTTTTAGATTAAAAGAATTATAAGGATGAGGAAAAACTAATAATCTAAATAGGGTTAATCTCTCTTTTTTTCTTTCTGTATATATGGGGGAAGCTTCTCTTTCTCGAAATCGAGCCTTAATTGTTAGATTTCTTCTTTCCAATTTTCTTCTCTATAAATATATGGGAAACGATGCAATTAATAACAAGGAAATTGAAATTATTTTTTTTTTATTTTTCATGCAAAATGCTGATCATTGTCCACAATGTTTAAAGTTTTCACTTCATCTCAAGTTTCTCACAACACACAATATTTTTCATCTCTCCCTTTTTTTTTTTTTTTTTTAAAGTGAATTTTCTAATCTACCTGTTGACAAAATAAAAATGTTCAGCGATATTCACATTTCTCTTTAGCTAGCTAATCTTGGCTTCCAAACGAATCTGTGTTGTTCTTTTCAGGGAGAGCAACTTAAATTATCGAAGAAATTAGTTGATGATCAGGAGATGCTGAATTTCACTACCATGCACTGGCTGCACCATCCTCAATTGAAACAGGCGAGGCGAAATCTTGGTGTCCGTGATAGTCCCAGAGCTGCAAAAACAGTGCCAGTCCCTAACTCTCCAAATCCAAATCCCACCATCGGTTTTTCTTCTGTTCATGGGTGAATGTATGTAGAGCAAGCTCATACTTTCATGTTTATTTCAGAGGTTGGTATATTAGAAGTTTGGTATAAAATTTGGGACTTGTTATATTAAACATGTATATATATGTCAATAACTTCAGCCCAAGGTTTCTTGTTTTGTGATGTGCTGTCTATAAATTTCATATATCTTCTACCTATATTTTATAGGGGGGGAAAAAAAAAAGAACTAAAAATTCAATTCTCTTTTTCTAATGGGAAAACATTAGATTCTTATAAAGCAAAAAGATGGAACACAAAAACACTACTTCCTTTTTGTAATCTGGTTTTAGTGCAGAACGTTACTTTTTAGTGCTGTGTTGACGCTTTCTTATGTGTGTAAGTATTCAATGAGTAAAGACAGGAGAGATATCTTTCTGTTCAACACAAAAAGAAAGCTACTTTTCATAGTTTGGAGATGCAGGGTTCCCTAGAAAGAATCCTGAATTATCATATTCCTTACTTGCTTGTTCTATACATTAAAAATAGGCAGAACTTCAAAAGCTTCCTCTAGCTCGTCTGTGCCATGTGTACGCAGAGTCTATACGAAGCAACCTCCCGGTTTTGTCAATTCATCTAATCCGTCTCTGGTCTACAAGCATAACAAAGCTCTTTATGGTCACAACCTCAGCAGTTGTCTACTTCAGAGGGGCTTTATTGGATCGCGAAGAGACTCTTCTACGTTCATTTATTTATCAATCTAGTTCAAGTGTGACGTCATTCTTCTTGTGTATCTTGGTGATATGATTGTTGTTGGCAGTGATTTTGTACATGTTTAGAGTCTTCTTACTGAATTTGATAGTGCCTTTACTCTCAAGGACTCGGGTCACTCAAATTTCTTTCTCAGCATTGAACTGCATCGATCAGCTTCCTCATTGCACCTTAATCAGAAGACTCCTATGCTAGGTGGTCATACTCTGTCTTTACATGAAGGTGATCCTTGATCCAAATCCAACTCAATATCTTAGCATTGTTGGTGCTTTGCAATAATAAACTATGACAAGACAATATATTTTCTTTCTTGCATAAAGTATTTCAAAAAATTCATGCACTCCTCTATTACTACTTATTGGCAATTCGTTGAGCGAATTGATTGAAACTTCTTTGCCACAGCCTCTTGTGGGTCTCTTTGCAAGTAGTTCCAGACTATCACTTACTTGCTACACATTTGTTAGGCAAGTTATCCTAATGATCGTTACTGCATATATTTCGGGCCCAATCTTATTTCCTGGTCTTCCTCCAAGCAGAAAAGTGGTGTCTTGTTTCAGTGTTTGCAGTCTGGCTAATGTTGCTGCTGAACTCTCTTGGATTGAGTCACTTCTCTATTAGACTCACTTTTGTTACCCTCACCACCTGTTTACCTATGTGATAACTTAAGTGAAAAATACTTGTTTGCTAATTTAACATGCTCCAACAAAGCATGTTAAAATCATTTATCGTCATATTCATGCGAGAGTTCTCCAAACAGTGTTTACTAGTTCGTTACACACCATCAGAAGATCAACTAGCTGATACACTGACCAAGGCCTTGCGTACTCAACAGTTTCATAATTTTCGCACCAAGCTCACTATTAGCTATGCAATTAAGTAGAACTAGCTTAGTCTATTAGCTTTGCCATCTGTACAATTTCCTTTAACAATTGTTTTGTCCTCATTGATATTTTATATAATAAACAAACTCTATACAGCTCAGCAACCAATTGAGTACATTCTACATCTTTGAAATTTCTCTGCCTCTCTCTCATTCTCCTCTCAACACTCGGATTGTCCATCATTTTCAACTCCGAACTTTTGAAAAATAAAACTTTACATACCTCTTTTACTTATATTTCTTTTTTTTTTTAAAGCATAAAGTTTTTATCAACATGATAAATTCATTAACTCGGCCACGAGAGAACAAGCAAGCGTTTCTATTGACTCCATCAAACTTCAGGGGTCGAAGGGTCTGTTTTGTTTTACGTCACTTTCAAGCATATTTAAATGAATAGTAGTGTATATAATTGTAGGGTCCATTCCACATATCACATATGGTCGATGAAATATAATTACACAAACGGACAGAACAGAGCCCACTTGTATATATAGGTAACATTCAAGAAAAACACATGTAAGTACAGTTCTTTCCTCACAATTGTTCTGTATCAGCTTCTTCTTCATTTTAAGCTCTATCAGCTGAAGCAATTCAGTACCAATTGGGGTTGTCTTGATAAGACCAATATCGGCTTTAAATGCATGAGTGTTGAGTTTTCACAAGATTTCAGCTTCTGGGTCTCTGTTTTCGTTAAGTACAAGACAAGATAGGAGCCACTGCTCTGGGATAAAGTATCAAGGGTTTTGCATAAAATACAGTATGAGCAAATAGGCCCGTGTGAGTTTTTGAGTTTCTCAAGGTTTCAGCTTCTGGGTCTCTCTGATATGATCAAGCAAGATGCCAAAATCTTGAGATTTTCTAAAAGCAGAGGAGTTCACCTGTACTAGAAGTATACTTTTTTGGGTTTTGCTCAAAATATAGTATGGTAATGGAGATTGTGATCTCTGTGATACTACTATTTGTGGGTATTGCTGTTTTGGTGGTGATACATGTTTGTATAGTTGGGAGAGCTTTTAGGAGAGGGAATCAAGGCCTTGGTACAGCTCAAGGAAGTAACATTACTGGTACCAAAAATATGTCAAGTGAGGACTTGAAAATGATTCCTTGCTTTGATTATATGGGTGGAGATAATAAAGGGACTAGCCCTGTGGACTGTGCAGTTTGCTTGGAGAATTTCAAGACTGGAGATAAGTGCAGATTGTTACCAAGTTGCAGGCACAGCTTCCATTCTCAGTGCATAGATTCATGGTTATTGAAGGCACCCATTTGTCCAATATGTCGTACAAGTGCAAAAGTTCCCAAGAGTGGTGTCGTTTCAGGTGAAGTAAGTGGTGTTTCACAGGATAATGGAATTGAAATGGCATAGAAAGTGAAGATCCTGGTATGGTATGAGTATGGAACTTCAGCTTTGGTTTACATATTAACTTCAGCTTTGGTTTACATATTACTTTGCAGCCATTAAAGTTTCACAGTTTAGGTTTATCTGAGTTCCTTTCTTTGCCTTGTTATTTATAAGAATTTATTGGCTTCTAAAAGTATGTTCCAAAATTAATGAATTTGTGGTTCCAGACTACCCTGACCGTCACAATCACCTCCAATGTTAAGGTTTAGAGTTCAATCCTCCTCCTAATATCACACACACACACACACACACAAAAAAAAAAAAAAGAGAAAAATTAATGAATTTCATCAAGAGCTGTCACCTTTTCCGGTAAACTTCAGTAAGAATTTTTATACTATATTGTTCTTAGTTCTAAAATACCTAATCTTCATAGATCCTTCTTGAAATTCTTCAGTCAAATAATACTTCTTTGTGGATAATGCCATTACGAACATGATAATAACATTTTTTTTTATGGCACATGCAAAATTTGTTGCACACAAGTTTAAATTTGGATTAGTTTCAAGCTTTGTATTCTGGCTGTTCGGATTTTTCAAAATTTGATCTTGAATAAAAGAATAATACTCGGAGCTTGGAATCATTGATGACTAATGAATAACACCACTCAAGAGATATGTGAGCTCTTTAAGCGATTTACCTTAATTCTGTGATTTGCCTTAATTCTATTGATAGGCGGTGTTATCTTTCTTTGAAAAGAACAATGGATGACTCATATTTCAATGTCATATGAAATAAAAAAATTTATTTCCCTATAATTAATGTTTATTGTTGGCAAACTACGTAAACCATTTCAGGACAATGACTCATGTCTCATTTTGCCAAAACTACTACATCAAATATTATACCTCTTATATATGTATTTATTATTTCACGAACACTTCTGCTTGATAATTTCCAAATAAGTGAAACCATTATCATATAATGATTTGCTAACAATTAGAAAGAACCATCTCGTGATAATACTAGATTCTATCTTACAGCCTGGGTAGAAATAGAAAGAAAGCCAAAGAAATCACCACTCACCAAAACGATGAGAATGACGTTTTTTTCCCCCTTTCTTTTTTGACTTTTGATCAATCTATTCAGCTAAAAAGTTAGTAGCAGCTGTAATGTGTAGGATACTTTTAAGAGGATTTCCTCAGGTGCTCTCCCTTGGAATTTTAGTTGATCTTTCGAGTATGGAAGAGTCATACCACTGTTTTTATATCCAATTTAGTTATTACAAATCTACTGCACAGAAACACCTAGCTGAAAGGCATTAGTTGTTCTTGTTGAGGGTGAAATGTGTCAACATTATTATATCATCAACTTTTTTGAATGGAGCTTGGTCAACATTTCGTAAATTGAGCGCAAAATAGAGGAGACTCTGAGGGTTTTGGCGATATTCATGCTATATTCACCAGATATTTCACAATTTAAAGTAGTTTCCAAGAGAAAATTCAGAATGCTTTCTAATGTCTAGCCAGCTTTCAGCGAGGATAGTTTCTCTAATTAAATAAATAAATAAAGACACAAACTAAACATACTTAATAAGTGATACTTGGTAATTGTTTTATTATTTGAATTTCAATAAGAAATCTAACCGGTTAATGGTTTATTCATTCCCACTAAACCAATGTTACAAGGCACGTTGTGATGTTAATTAGCACCACATTGATAAGGATCTAGAACTTATCACAAATTTTCATGCGAGTTCTCCCAGATCTGTATTAGTGTGTAGTGATTTCAGTTTTACATGTCTATCTAATTCCTCGTTTTTTTCTTCGTCATTAGTCTTATTTATATATTTACATGGACGAATGGCATTACATTAAAACGACACACTCTTCTTCAGAATGATGTGTCGTTTTTAGCAAGGGGAAATCGAGAGCATCGTTGATCCACATACATGTTCCTTTTGAGTTTGATATGATCCTGGCTTGTGGGGCAAATGGGCCGGGTGGAAAGACATGCGGCCTTTGAAAGAAGAACGACAGTGGAACATATAATAAACGATTTGCCGTCTGAGACATTCGTGAAAAAATGAGGTGTCGTTTACACGTGAAATAAAACAACATGTCGTTGATACGTGAACTTGGGGGGCTTGTATGCATAGTCTTATCTTTCTTTTTTTTTTTTACTTTTTTTTTTTCTTTTTCAAGTGAACCTAAACGACATGTCGCTTATAAATGAACTGAAAACGACATATCCTTTGTAGAACGACAAAGTCCACCTTTGGAGTGAATAGTGATTAAATCAAGTCTTACCGTTCCATGACAATGGTTCCGAGGCAGAAATTGATCCCTTATTTGAATCTAAAAGCCATCTTATTTATCATTACAAAAAGAATCAAAATACAAGTATACACTGGCTCAAAATGATTTATGACGGTCCATTAGCTCTTGAAAAAACCTGAGCTAATGTCACAACATTCAATATCCTAAAAAGGACCTAGAAAAAGTACAAAAAAAATAAAAAAGAACAAGAATCCACACCCAGATAACAAACGAGTGTATATGTACAAGTAAAAATTTTAGCGAACCTCACCATGCTCCAACAGATTGTTCATGTGAAACAGCCGAACCCATCAATCCGGAAGAGCTCGTTTCGCGAAATCTATGCAGAATTTTGATGAGTGAGCGCGCTTTCTTGCCCGCAAGAGGGGTTCCATCTGTTATAATCGAGTAGAGTAGCTCCATAAGCAAAGGGTCTTTAGCTAAGACCGAAACAACCTGAGCTCCTCCATTGTTGCACAGCGAAAGCAAGATCGAAACGCAGTACTCTTTCGCGGTTCGCGACGCCGAATACTGAAGAATGTTCTTGATTAGGGGCAAAGGAGAGGTCTGAAGAATCGAATTCGCTCCGTCTCCGTTATCAGCTAAATGAGCTAGAACTGCTAGTGTATCGGTTGCAAGCTCAGTTTTGTCTGAGTGAGTTAAAATGTCAATTAGCAATGGAACAGTGCCGGATTCGAGCACCCTTTTTCGGTTTTTCGGGAAGTAGATGAGCCCGAAAATGGCGACCACGGCGTTCTTCTTCCCACAAGCTGTGCCTTCCTTGATAAGCTCAACCAGAGCCGGGATCGTCTCCGGTGTTTCGCCGATTTGTTTTCGGTACTCCTTGACCGAAGAGAGGTAAAACACTATCGCCGCAGCTATTTGCTTTGCTTCCAAGCTCAGTCCATGCTTAAGAACAGCGAGAATTTGGGCAGAACCCCCATACTCAACAATCAGTATCCTCCCATTAGGGTGCTTTGAGAGCTTCAACAATGCCGCAATGGCGTTCTCTTGTGTCGAACCATCGGTCGAAGACGACAGAAGATTCAAAAGCGGAGGAATTGCGCCGGCGTCGATCAAACAAGACCTGTTAAAGATGTTCGATTTCGCGAGCATGCGAATCTCACACGCAGCCTTGTTTTTCTGCCTCCCATTGCCGAAAACCAGCCTCCGGACTAGAAACCTCGAAAGGAACTTCATGGCTTCGGCCGCCACCCGACTACCGGGAACTATCGTCCCCGTTATGTCACGGCTCTTTCTTCCCGATTTCGCGAGCGCAATGCCGTTATCGGCGCAAAACTGTTGTATGAGTCTTCGGAGGGCGGAATTAGGCACCAATTCGGTGTTGGTCAGCTTCTCCCCTGTTTTGGGACAGATCAAATTTCCCGCCTTGAGCCATTTTTGAATGGAAGATCGATCATAAGTCTGGCCAGTTGAGACGGTCACCGGGTCCGTCATCAGCTCTAGCGAAATCGGGCACCGAAAATCATCCGGATTCAATAACCAACAACGCGTCTCTAAATTGCACCTTGACTCTTCTTGCTCGGCGGCGGTTCGGTGATCGAATTCTTCGAAAATCACTCCCCTGCTGTAGCTCATCAGCCCAACCAAACCGCTCAAGAAAGGAACTTCTCTCTCGCCGCCGCCGCCGCCGCAATCCGCGCACTCGAGTCCGATTTCCTCTTCCAAGAATCTAATCTCCTTGTTACACTCACTCCAGCTTCTGATCTCAAGATAGTCCAAAACCCGCTTAATCGACCGCGAATCGGGCTCGATACCTATCTCGAACTGAGACATTATCACAAACACTTGCTCCGAAGCTCGTTCGTCGTCTTCGTCGACTTCGAACTTCACTCTCCTCGCTTGCTTCGCCACCAAATCAACCAACTCCTTCACGTCGCCTCCCACGTCGATCGATTCGAGCGGAAGAACATCGAGAGCCGTCGCCAAGGCCCTGACCAGAACCAGAAACTGAGTCGCGACGAACTTGCACTTGGTCAGAATCCATAGCCGAGAGCCTTCCAGGGAACAGTCTTCCAATAAGAACCGAATCTTCTGGAAGGCCAGGTGAAGTTCCGAGAAGCAGAGAAGCGTTGAGTCCGAGAGGACCGATTCTTGGTCCAGAACCTCTTCGAAGAAGATTAGGAGAACTCCCACTTGGCGAATGGCTTCTCTGGCGTTCCTTCGCTGCGTGACGAAGAGTTTGGATTGGAAATCGGAGATTGTCCGGGCGAGGGAGACGAGAGAGGTTAGCAGAGTCGCCTGAGAAATGGCTTCGCATGGATGAACCGCCGGAAAACTCAGGCTCCGGCGATCGTTCCGGTGAAATCTTTGTATCATTGAAGGAGAAGAAGTAAGAAAGAAAAACTCTCTTTAGTGAAAAAATTGAAATAAAAATGTAGAGACTCGTAACTGAATCCTAAGTAGTTCGTGGGGGGCGAAGATAATATCACCGGGGGTGGGTTCTCAGTGGGACCCACCAAGCGGTATACGTGGCAGGGGATGGAGCGTGGGTTTGACCCACTGGAGACTGAAGGTGGATGGAAACGGGGTTTAGAGTACACGTGTCTTAAACACGTGGTGAATTGGCGTTGGGCGGGTGAGGATGAGACGGGCGGCCTTCTTTCTTAGATCGGTGAAGATCCGTTAGTCGTTACTGTTTCGGGTCGTACGGACAGTGGTTATTTGAATTGAGCTGATGGACTGAACAGGAGTGTGGAGCCCAGTAACCGACTAGGACACGTGGACGAATGGGAGTATGACTCGTTACCTGGGGCGACGGGATCTATATCCCAGTCAGTGCATTCATGGCAACGTAACTAGTTGCTGACTTTGTTTTTATATAGATTATTATTTTTTTGCGGAGAAAATTTGCGTGTATTTTTAGTGTTGAGCTGTCTTTAATATATATATATACACACAAAATATTTATTAGACCAGATTTGATTTTGAAAACGGAAGAGTTAAAGATGTTACATTTTTCGCTTGAAAGTATTCGCATGGTTATTGGCATGAAAAATGAAAAGTGAAAAAAAACAAAGAACAGTTTTATAATTGTTTCTTAATAGAGTATAATTCCAACAATTTCTACGATTTATATATTTACGGAATTACATATTAAGCCCATAATATTAAATAATTGCTTAGTTTGTTGAAAGTATACTTAATACTGCTTGCAGAAGTTATCAATTAGTATAAGCACATATATTTTATCTTATATTATATATTGTGAATTAAATTAAAATGACAATTACGATTTTTTTTTTTTTTTGAGCAACCTTGTAACACAAGTAAATAATTATAATATATATACATAAGGATAATCTGGAATATCTTGATTTTATACGAAAATTGTAATATCTTGATGTTAATATAAAATTAATGTATAGCTTACCTCCTTTCTTTTTTCTTGAAGGAAAAAATATTATATGAGGCATGGATCAGATCAGTTAATTGTCCGTTGGACAAATATAGAGTTAGTATAGGGTAAAGACAAACTAATCATCAATCCATGCAATAAGTATATGTGCATGCAGTGAAAGTATTACGAAATTTCTACGTTCCTTCTTAGGACGTGAGAGAGTTTGCCACATATGATTGTTTCCCTAAAAGTTATTTATTATGAAAAGAAAAAACAGAAAAACAAAGTTTCCATATTTAATTAAGTTTTTCCTTACTTGACATATGTAATTAATAGTTGAAAATGCTAGGTTTTTGAACTTGCCGACATGTACAAAATTGATTTGCAAACCCAAAAAAAAAAAAACATTGGTGGGCCTATTTTCTAGAATTTTCTAGCATAATATCTGAATCGTAATAGGATCTGCATCCTGTAAGAGGTACCTCGATCGATTAATATTTGATACTTACTTCTAAGGAAGTTAATAAATTCACATAAAAATATATTATGATTATTCATTACTCTAGTAAATTGTGACCACAAACGCTTCTACGTCTAACCAGCACAACAGATTTTTCTTCGCCTCAAACGAAACCATGATGGTGATTGATGTAAAGCCAAATAAGGACCTTAGACGTACGTGGACCATTTATTCCATGACATATATTAAAAAACGCGTTTGAATTTATAATACCTTTTTATCTATCGAATTGTTTGGTATACATATATATAATTAATCAATTGGATGGGATATTCACCAAACTCAATTTTATCATTATCTAATTATTTTATGTTTTCAGCATGTTTGGCAATTAAGAATTTTGGTCTTAGTAAGGTCCAAGAAAGTTTTGGGTGTTTCCCGGAAATCCAAAACTTATTAATTAGTACTTCTTTTCATTGTTTGTGGATATTAATCCACTAGAACCAACTTTATTTTTATAGTTTGCGTTTTGTAGAAAACGACAGCTACTTTACTGGTTAAATGGTTAATTGAAATGATTATAGCCAGATAACGAGGCTGCATATAGTGAGTTGATATGAGCTTTTGGAACCTACCCTTATGATTATTTTGCGTTAATATTATGTAAGTATTAATATATTGTTAATTAATGGTTAACGTCCACGCGTTAACAACAACATAAATTAAGTATTTATCAAGACAAAAAACATGAAACATGGCATTATGAGCTTTGCTTGATTTTCAAGTAATCTAATCTAAGTTTGAGAAGTACTTTTCCCTTTCGGCCATATTTCTTCCCCATAAACAATTAGAAGCAAGAGCTTTGTCTATCCGTTGTATAAAATTAATTACAACCAATAAAGATAAAAGCTATAAAGGGCTCTTTCTCCCAGAGTCCCAATGTGAGAGGTATTCAAAGACCATGCATATCTTCAATACGCTGTGTAGAAGAATAGTACACGTAGAGTAGGGAATAATAACACATGTAGTTAGTATTTTTCGGCATATTAATTATTTATGTGACGGCATACCAAATATTGCTAAACGATAAAATGTGACGTCTCTGGAGTTTTGATATGTTTCGAATTGTTGCCTAGTGAGCTTTCTAGAGGTGTACTCGGCTTCGATGGCCACCATTGACGTAACTTGTCTTACATTTGTCTAATATTACCGGGAGACTACAAAATCTCTTGAAGTTTATTCCAAAAGTAACAGGTTTCTAACACTTCTACCTACAAAAACAAAAAACATCACAAAAATATGGTAAGTAAGACTTTTTCCAATTTTTGTACTTTTTTTTAGAAAAATACCATTTTTTTTAAATTTAGAAAAATATCACTTTTAAAATGGTTAATAGTTACTAGTGTCTGAAAACTGGTTATCAGTTACTAGTTGCCAGTTATAAATACATTTGGATAATAGTTACCAGTGCTCGAAAACAGATTAACAGTTACTAGTTAGTATTTTACAAAATAGCATTTCCAAAATATTTTTTAAAAATTAAATACTGTATGGAATCTAAAAAAATTGATCCCACCGTATTTTTTGAGTTCTTTTCTGAAAAGGATTTTGGACACTTATACCTATTTTCAAAAAATATTACCAAATTTACGATCTTTTAAAAATAATAAAAATTTTGTACGGCCTTTTTTGGGAATTTTTCTAAATACTTTGGGAGTTAGAAAATGCTGTGACATTTTAGTAAATAAGCCATCTTTTTTTTTTTAATAGAAAACCACAAAGATTTCCTGGAAACCAATAGTTTCCTAGAGAATATGAAAAAAAAAAGGAGTAATTAGGTTCAACACAAAAGAAAAATGGTTTTAAAAAATAAAATAAATAAATAAATAAATAAAGGTTTGCTGGAAACTATTGTGGTTTCTATTTTGCAGAATGCCCTGTAGCTAAGTAAATTATAAGAAATCATAAAAGTTTCCTAGAGAATATGGAAAAAAAAAAGGAGTAATTAGGTTCAACACAAAAAAAAAAAATATTTTTAAAAAATGAATTTAAAAAAGAAAAAATGAAAAAAAAAATAAAGGTAAAGGGCATAATGGATGTATTTTAGCCCAGCCACTAGACTAGCTTTTGGTTTTATTTAATTAATGTGACTTTGCATTTAATAAAGTTATTGGGCCTTATAAACCGTATAAAATGACAAATTTTTTTCTCAGACCGTATGGAAAAATAATTATATAGGTCAGGTCTTATTTCTATCATTAGTTTTAAAAAGTTCGCACTCCATGTCATTTTTCTTTTAAAAATGCAGTAATATGATTCTCTTATATCCTATTAATCCATGGGCCGTCGTACCCAACGTAGCACATTCTCTAGCAAGTTCAAGGGTTTCTAGAATTGTCTCAAGGGCCGGGCTAGCTATTGACAAATGACCATGACAACCATCCATGAATAGAGAATAAAAGGTGGCACGGATTTTATTTTATTGGGAAAACTGCAAAAAAAAATTACCTGAGGTTTAAGTGTTCTGTAATTTAAACACTGAAATTTGGACTCTGCAAAATAATTCCTTGAGATTAAGAATTTCTAAAAATTAATACCCTGAGTTGACGTTTTGAATTTTAACTAATAAAAGGCAATAACATCCTCCAAATTAAAGAGAATAATAAGGATTAATCCAGTTTTAATGAAGGATATAATTATTTTTTCGTTATTAAAATTGGTCAAAAAATCAATCTAGAGTATTAATTTTCAGAAATTCTTAATCACAGGATATTATTTTGCAGAGTCTAATCTTTAGAGTTTAAATTGCAGAATACTCAAACTTAAGGGTATTTATTTTATTTTATTTATTTTTGAGAAATTACGGTGCATTTGTATTTGATTGATTTAATTTTAGAAAATGTGACAAATGCCACCTTCATTTCTTTCCTATCCTCTGCTAATGAGACCCCTATAAAATTTAAATTTTCAATATTTTCCTTCCCACCCTTTTTGTTTTTGAATAAATCTTTCCCATCCCTTTTAAATGTTCATTAATTACAAATTTGGTCCATAATAAAAATTTAATAAATTTGCTCATTCATTAATTACTTTCAACTGGTATTTTCATAGAACTCCGATCTCTTTTATTTTCTTCAACATTGTCTCTTCTTCACAAAAGACTCACCCCGTACATACTTTAATACTTTTTTTTCCGTTTTTAAATGAATGAATAAACTATTTTTGAAATTTTTTTTATTAATCAATAATCAATATTTGTTTTTGAGATTTTAAGGATTAATCAATTATGAAGATTTTTTTTTTTGAGATTTTAAGTATTAATCAGTTATCGATCGGTCTAACATACTAATGATAAATAATTATTTATTTAAAAAAAAGGTTGGAGAGGGAAAAATGTCTTCTTTTATAAGATTTATTTTGTGATAGAAAAATATATTTTATGTATGTAAATAAGAAATTGTATATAATCATATTTAGAAGATTACCGTAGGCGTACGAGGGGGAAATGATATGAAAATAGAGGGCTTTCTAAAAAGTGACCAGACCCCATGCCTTTTTTTTTGTTTTTTTGTTTTTTTTTTTTTTTGAGTAGTTGTTAATGGATATCATTCACAGCCCTTTTTTGAGTTAGTTTTTAATGAACTTTTTAAGTCGTAATGATCAAGTTTACAAGTATACCCTATGTAAGTTTTTTTTTTAGTTTTTTTTATGAAATTTATATATAAATTGGCTTATCTAGGATTCAAACTCCTTCCTCCACACACACTCCTAATAATCTCCTAAGAATCCTATACCAACTGAGCTTAGCCTCAATTAGTTATACTTATGTAAGTTAATGTTAATTTGACTTATACAAGCCTATAATGATATATAATAGTTTATAGTTAATTTATCTGTATATTTACTGATTGACCCTATATACAATTAATTTATCAGTGATATATAATAGATAATTAGTTTATATACAATAATATATAATTGGTTTATTATCGATATATCGTTATATACAGTCATATGTAACTCATTTACGATTTCGTTATTATTTTTGGTCGTTGCCAATTGTTTTTCTTTCGATCTCTTAACCTATTTTCTATTTATTTTCTTCAAATAAATCATAACTAGTTTATGACATTTCATATATTTTTTCTAAGGTTAATTTAATTTGAAAATAATTTTCCATTTATTTTTCAAGTATTGATTCTGACTTATATTTTACCTTTTTTTTTTTTTTCAAAGCCAATTGTCTTTTATTTTTCCTGTAATTTTTTTTAAGTAAATAACTTATTTATAAGTGATTTACAGTAAATTTTCACCATTTCATATCTCGCATAGAGCTCCATTCAATCTCAAATAATATAGAATTTGCATTTAAAACTGACTCTCATCCAATCTTTGGTCTTTTCATTTCAATAATTATTAATGTGGGTTTTGTTTTTCTTCAATTTTGATTAGGAGGACATCAAGATCGGCAGGAACTAATAGGGAATTCAAGGATTCTGAGAAATAGTTTTTGCTTAGATTTGTGTTGGTATTCAATTTTGAATTTTGTGGAGCTTAAAAATGTGATTGTTAATGGTGAGCACAACCATGCTTTGTCTTTATTCGACATACGAAACCTCATTACTAAGGGTTTGGCGCTCGAGTATTGGCCCCTAAGAAATCCCATGGCCGTGGGCACGAAGCACAACACGGGAAACATCATGGAAAGGAAGCCTAATATTAGAGAGAGAGTTAAAAATCTAGAAAGAAAGGACTAGATATCCGAATTTTTTTCTGAGGGCATTGTATCCGATCTATAATTTTAGAAATTATATCCAATTCAATCCGCATATATAAAACTTTTTTATCAATCAAATCCAATCCGCAAAAAACTTTGGGTTTCTAACACTTCTATCTAAGAAACAAAAAAAAAAATCAAAAATATAGTTGTTAGATTTTTTTTTTTTTCTAATTCTCGTACCGCTTCTTTTTTTTAGAAAAATACCATTTTTAAAATAATTACAAGTTACTAGTGTCTGAAAACTGGTATCCAGTTACTAGTTATATATTAGTTATAAAAATTTTTAGTTATTAGTTATCAGTACTCTGAAAACTGGTTTCCAGCTACTAATTACTACTTTAGAAAATGGTATTTTTCTAGAAACTTTTTTTGAAAAATGATATATTTCTAAAAAATACGGTACTGGATCTAAAAAAAAAACTGAGCCTACCTTATTTTTCCAATTCTTTTCAAAAAAATACTGCACAATGCCTAATTTTCACAAAAATCTTTCAACCAATCCAATCCAATCCAATCGCAAATATGTAGATTGGATCAGTTACTTGGACCTAGTTAATAAGTCATTATAATTGGGTTTTATATTGTTTCCTTATTGTAGATTATTCATTTGTTTTGCTAAATTTGGGCCTTTATTATAATTTTACTCACTACTCATCATTATAAGCATACTAAACAAATAAGCAAAACGACATATATGAATTATAAAAAAAAATTATATTATATATACAAATATATATATTTTAACATATATAATTTAAGTGCGGATTGGATTAGAGTAAAAATATATCCAATCCGCATAAATGCTGATTTCAGAAATTCAATCCGCACACGTGTAGATTAGATTGGATCAGATGGTATAGATTTTGAATACCCTAGAAAGGATTGTACTGGCGACAGCCTGAGCAATCCAGATGAGATAAAGGGAAAGAAAATAGTCTAGAAGAGTTGAAAGGGTAAACTTTGGTATTATCAAAAGGTAGACAATAAAAAAGAGATTTTTCTTCAAAGAATTAGAAAATGATATATGCTAAAGAGAGCCCCAAAATTAGAGCATTTTTTTCGACGCCCTTCTGAAAATGGCCTAACAATATAGCATATTCAGCCCACAAACTAACCTATATTGTTGTCTGCATCCCATGAGCTCTCTTATTATTGTATGTAGATATTAAATGGGATAATAACAAAATTATCTCCTGTATATTGATGAAATGTTCAATATATCCTTTCAGTTTTTTTAAATTACAAAAATATTTCCTCTGATTAGTAAATTAATACAAATTTCATCCCTATTAGACTAAAATTAACAAACAAAATGTCAAAATTACCCTCTCTCTCTAAACTTGTAACAAACAAATTTTTTTGAAATGATCAAGATATTATTACCTAAATACAATTAAATGGCTAAAAAAATGAAAAAATTTCTTTGAAAAAAATTATATAAGACTTTTCTTCACCAAATCTTCTTATTATTAGTCATTTTCTCTTTCATCTACCATTATTTTTTTCTTCACTAAACATTATTTAGTATTCTTTAAGTAATATTTGTTTTATTACAAGTTTAGAAAGAGGGTAATTTTGATATTTTGTTTGTTAATTTTGACCTAATAAGCTATAGGGGTAAAATTTATATTAATTTGCCAATCAGAGAGGATATTTTTGTAATTTATAAAAATTGAAGGGATATATTAACCAGGGGATAGTTTTGTTATTATTCCATATTATTTCTACTATATTTTCTACTTTGTAGTCTAATTACTTTATATGTGGACTCTATTATATTTTATAACATCTTATAATATGAGATATTTTAGTGCAATATGCATGTCAAGTAGTAAAAACAAAATAGCGGTCCTAGAACTCCCCTCTCACAAAACATGGCACCTGCATTAAGGGTCGTGTTTCTTTCTTTCTTTTTCGTTGAATTTTTTCATTTTGTTGAATTCTTTCTTTCTAGATTTTTCTAAACGTTTAATTGGTGGTCTATTTGGTTACTTGTTTATATGGTAACATGATTGACTAGGGGTGCACAACAAGTGGGTTAGGCAGTTGCCAAGTAGTTTGACCAATTTTGTTATATACGATTTTGAAAACGTCTAACCCATAAGTGTCCAACAAAGTTACGAGTTGGCAATTATCTAAGGGTTTGACCATTTTTTCTTTATTAATGCAGCTTTAAAAATGTCTAAACCATAACTACCCAATTAAGCAGTTTTTAGCATGCGGTTTTTTGATGGGTTTATCGGGCAAGTTGGGTTATCTAAAATATATAATTATGTAACGGTAAAGTAATTTTATTAAATACAAAAAATTGACACATAAAAATATTCTAAATGATAATAAAGTAGAATATACCTTCAAAAAATTATTTAAAAATTAAAATTTATCTTTATTTAATCATTATCATAGAAGAAAAAAATGTGGAATACATGTAAAAAAAAAAAATGAAAAGTTTCTTCAAATTCCATTTATTCTCTATGTTTGTTTTAAAAATTAAATGAAATGAGAATGTTATTTTTAAATGATTTTAAAAGCAATTTCACATCTCAAAATAGGGATAAAATTGTAAAATTATATTTTTAATGGGGGCAAATAGCAAAAAAATAAATTATTTTACATATAGAGAATGAAAAGAAATAGTTGAGTGTGGCCCCCTCTTGCCGCTCTCTGCCACTGTTTATTAGAGTTCTTAAAGTGTTATATCATATAAACTCTAAAATTAAAGGATATTTGTGATTAATAAAGACCATTTATCTAAAATTGAACGGAAAATATTAGGGTTGGCAATTCGTATTATCGTGTCGTGTTCGGGTCGACACGATTACGACAGAACACGATAACACCTAACCCGAACACGACACGATTAATAAATGTGTCAAAAATTTAAACCCGAACACGACACGATTAATACACGTGTAACACGACACGACACGTGTAACCCGTTTAATAAACGTGTCATGTGTCATGGTATGACCCGTTTGACACGATTATTCAAAATTGACGTGATTATTCTAATTTAACACGATTATGCACTACTTAATTTAATTTTACTCCTGTAAATATGCTTAACAAAATCACGTTTAATATATTAAAATATTAATAAATGTGTCGTATTAGTGTCATGTTGACACGACATAAAAATAATACGTTTAATTAAACGGGTTACACGGGTCATTTTCGGGTTAAGCGGTTTGACCCGAAACCCACCCGTTTATTATACGTGTTATACGTGTCAACTCGAAATTGACACGAAAATTAAATGGGTCACCCAAACTCGTTTATTTCGTGTCGTTTTCGAGTCATATCATCGTGTCGTGTAGAAAATTACCAGCCCTAGAAAACATATATAATAGTAATGTAAACATACTTACGTGAGTGTCATAGATATCTAGATGAATTTAAATACTAAAACTTCATAAGATAAAGATTATGTTAAAAAATCTTGATAGAATGACATTAAAATTTTCATATATTATGTTATATAAAAATATTTATTACAATTTACAACTAACGGTGCATTTGATTTTATTGGGTAGTTTGGCAATTTAGTTGAGGGTTTTGGGGTTTTATTTTTATGTCTATTTGAAAAATGTGTAATCCATAACCAACTCAAACCCATGTTTTTATTTATTTATTTTTAACAATTTGACAGATGCGGGTTACACAAGAGATGTAAGTTCGCGAATTGTCGCGGATTGTATATTCACCCCTACAAGTAACTTGGTATCTCAAGTAACCAAGTAGGTTACTTGGTAATTTAGTAACATGTAATAAATGTATAAATATAACATAGTAACCCTGGTAATTCATTTGGTTACCAGGTTACTTGTTTTCTCGGATGACTTTAGATTATCAGTAACACCTCAACTTAGTTATCTACTAGGAGACTTTATGTTATTTTTCACCGGGTGACTTAATAACTTTTATTTCCTGGTAAGAACGTAATCCATTACCTGGGTAACCTAGTAGCCTAAATAATCTGGTAACCTATATGTAACATTAGATTTTACATAAATTTATTGAATAGTAACCTTAGATTCTTACTATTCACACACATAAGTTTAGAAGTGTGGGCCGGCCCTACCACTGCTAGCGTTTGGTAAGTAACTGTAATAATATAACCAAAGAGACATGCCAGAACGTGCACTAAACTACAAGAAAAATATGGATCAAGGACACTTCATTTAGTAAAATTAAAAAAAAAAAATCACTATAATAATTTTTTACTGTCATTTACTTAAAAATGTAATTAAATTTTATCTTCACTAACATTTTTCAAATATCATTAGTATGTTAATTTAGTGACATTTAAGTAAATGCCACTAAAATTTATCATGAATGATATTTTTCAAATGTCATTAATATTTTTATTTAGTAGCATTTTAGAAATGCCACTAAATTTAGATTTAGTATCATTTTTAAAATATCACTAAATTCTAGATTTAGTAACATTAAAATGTCACTTATTCATTTCAAATTATTGATCATTTTAAGAATTAGAGTAAAATAAAAAATATAATTTGTACGCTTTAAAAAGATTAAAGAAAATAAGGGGAAAAAAGGAATATGTGTTTTACGTTTCTCTCTCTTTCTCTTTCTACATTTTATTTTTAATTATCTTTATATTTAGTCAACGTACAAGTTCTTTTATTTAATACTTTTTTTCCCCAAACTAATCATAACCTACATTTTATTTTTAATTATCTTTATATTTAGTCAACGTACAAGTTCTTTTATTTAATACTTTTTTTCCCCAAACTAATCATAACATAAAGAGGAAAAAAAAAACAATTTTCATTAAAACAATAATAACATCAAAGTAACCTACCTAGTAAGTCAATTCAAATAAGAACATACTCGAATATAAGTCAAAAATAATAACATACTCGAATATAAGTCAATTCAAATTATTATGTTTTTTCATTCATATCAGTTGGATTTAGTAGTATTTGAAAATTGCATCTTAATTTTAAATTTAGCAATATTTTGAAAAGTCACTTATTCATTTTCAAGTTCTAGATAATTCTAGGAAATAAAATAAAAAAAAAAGTATAATTTTAACCATATAATTTTTTTAATGCAAAAAAAGGAGGGAGAAAGAGTTCCTGCGTTTCTCTCTATTTTTTTTTTTTATTGTTTTTGTTTTCTTTCTTATTATAGTTTCTCCCTTTTTTATTATGTTTGTTTTCTTTCTTATTATATTTAACGTATAAGTGTGCTCATAACAACGTATATGTGTCACATACAAAGCAACGTATATGTGTTACATACTAAGTACACACTTTTTTCTATTTATATATATATATATATTAAATTTTCCCTTTTTAATATATATATCTTAAACTAATATGTGTCTCTAATTAATTGTGGAGGCCGGGTTAATAATTTAAATTTCATGATCACTAAAAACAAAAGAAATATTCATTTTCAAATGTAGTTGACAAGGACAACGTTAATCAATCATGTGCTTTATTGAATAATCTCCACTTCAAACTTAGTTCATGTCACGTCTCTCTATAGACTACATAAAAAATTAAAGCAATTAGATTAATTTATCGTTAACCTTCCTACCTCTGATACACTTTCTTTGCCCTCCACCATAAAATAAAATAAAAATAAAAATAAAAAAACCCTATATAAACCCCATGCATCCGAGGGTGATGACTTAACAACTTGCTTTCATCATTCCCATCAAAGATGAATACCAATATTTCTAAAAAAATTCTGCTTCTTTTTATTTTTTTCGTTGCTTCCATGGTTTGCGCCGCTGATGCCAGGAAGCTTTTGCAGGCAATTGTTGTTACTGTCATTCAAAGCAATAATCGTGTCGCACCATGATTCATCGATATCTTGAGATACAAGAGACCTATTAATTCTTCAGCTGCCACCTCTCGTTGAATAAGTACTGATGCATGGAGTCGAGAGCCTTTATATTATCGATTAGTTTGTCTCTTAATTTGTTGTTTTTTCGCAATATGTATGCAAATGTACTATAAATATCAGGGGGGGAAAAAAAAAACAAATCGTACGCGTTTAACATCTATTTTGTTTTGTAATAAGTAGGGTGTGTGAGAAGTTGTCTCAATTCTACTAATAATAAAAATTTGAATTTTTCATGCACTTACAATTATCTACCTCTCTTTCCCCCTAGAAAAAGGGGGGAAAAAAAAAGAAAATTATCTCCCTCTCTCTTACTTTGTATAAGCTAGCGCACGTATTATTAAGCAACAAACATGCATTATTAAACGAAAGATGATGGCCAAGGCATAATAGAATGCACAATTGAACTGCGTTCAACAATTGAGCTACCTTAATCGGTGTAGGATTTATATATAGGGTGTAAGTGTGTAGGAGGAAAGGAGTTTAAATTCTAGTAAAGTTCTAAAAAAATCCTAATTCTTAATAAAATAAAATAAAAAAGAATCGAATGTCGTTCAAATATGCATATTTGCTTAATCAAACTGCTTTCGTGTTAAAATTAGTCTCTTACACGTAAATTTTATGTAGGTTTGATATAAGGTGTTGGATTGATCTGATTGTTGGTTTAGTATTATGTTTTACTAGTTTTACTACACAGTTTGGGTATTTTTAGGTGGAACTGGTTTCCTTCTTTGTTTGAGTAGTATGTAATTGGTGTTGTATGATATTAGGATTGCAAACAAATAGAAACCCTAAATCATTCATGCTAGATTGATAAGTTAGGATTTGTTGAATATACCTGAGTCCATGGTTAATCTGTAGCGGATTAAAGATGGAGAGACTGAAGGCGGAAGCGTGAACAAGAGAATATGTTTGAGGGTTTGATCTTCTGCAGCCTAAACCCTAATATCACTCAGATGGAGTTCTCTGTAACTGATGGTGGGTTACATAGAATTGAGCTTATGTATAAATTTTAGCTGCAGGGACCATAACCCTAATAGGTTCTTTAAATAGTCCCTGTTGGATATCCATCAAACCCAACTAGGTGACTAACAAGGTATCCACACTGATATCTATACCTAGTTGGATATTCTGACCCAACTTTATTTAATCACTTATTGGGTCTTTGTGAAATAATATAGCCCAATACAATTGAATTGTATATGTGGCCTAACATAGGAAATATAATTTCTTAACAATCTCCCACTTGGGTCACATATACACCGTACACAATTATATTGTAAACTGAAGTATAGCCATGAAATTGCCATATTATTACCGAATATCCCCAAGTTGTAATCTTGTCCATCAGACATATCAATACGAAACCAAAGCGCTCGTTGTTGCACTTATTTGAATGGCAACTAGAACCCTCAATGATCACCATACTAATACACCCGAACGAACAGATCGAGTATGGAATGTGGCATGAAAATTACACGCAATGCGATTCACCGTGCCTATTTCTAACTGGTCTTCCTTAAACTTTATTGAGATCGACCTTAGTCTTTTCCCTTTAGTGCATTACTGCAAACTTTATTGTTAACCACAATGGGAAAGCAAGAAAATATGAAATGCATCATATAATATATAATGAATATAGTCTTCAATGAAAACCATCATCAATAACTAAAGTACTGCAGTATACAAACATAAACAAGTGTCACATAATAAGCATCTTAACCAAATTACAAACTCTCATTAAAACTGCACATCATCCAAAAAAATAACACCCATATGAGCAGTGTGCTCGTGAAAGATCTTAGGTGGTAAACCTTTGGTGAGTGGATCCGCTAATATAGAGTTTGTACCGATATGCTTAATTGACACTAAATGACTCTGTACTCTCTCTCTTACAGCTAGGAACTTAATGTCAATATACTTTGACTTTGATGAGCTCCTGTTGCTGTTGGAATATAAGATTACAGAGTTATTATCACAACAAAGTTTCAATGGCCTCTCAATATCATTTACTACGTGCAGCCCAGTGACAAAATTTCGCAGCCATATTCCCTGATTGGATGCCTCATAACAAGCTATGAATTCTACCTCCATAGTGGAAGTAGCTACGAGTGTCTACTTCGCACTCTTCTAGGAAATAGCTCTTCCAGCTAAAAGAAAGACATAGTCCGACGTGGATCTCTTACTATCTAGACATCCTGCAAAATTAGAGTCGGAGTACACAATGATCTCCAAAATNTAGTAAAGTTCTAAAAAAATCCTAATTCTTAATAAAATAAAATAAAAAAGAATCGAATGTCGTTCAAATATGCATATTTGCTTAATCAAACTGCTCTCGTGTTAAAATTAGTCTCTTACACGTAAATTTTCTGTAGGTTTGATATAAGGTGTTGGATTGATCTGATTGTTGTTTTAGTATTATGTTTTACTGGTTTTACTACACAGTTTGGGTATTTTTAGGTGGAACTGGTTTCCTTCTTTGTTTGAGTAGTATGTAATTGGTGTTGTATGATATTAGGATTGTAAATAAATAGAAACCCTAAATCATTCATGCTAGATTGATAAGTTAGGGCTAGATCTGTATCAATTTTGATTCAAATCTAGGGAGGTAGTTACTAAGCGGAACAGAATTGGCATAATCTCTTTCAGTGAATCAATCAACTCTGATTGGGTTGAATCAATGAGAGCTATTGAAGTGCTCTATTTTATCCTAGGAGATTTTCTTCAATATCGTTATCAGTAACTACCGGTACTCCGAGATTTACAAAGGTGTTGTCATCTGCAAGCTTTTGAATCGATTTTCTGATTCTCATTGTAAGAGGTTATATGTAACTCGATTGACTATTATAACTCTTATGTGAGTTTAATGAAATTATGTTGTTTTTTTAAAAAATTAAATAAATAAATAAACTGAGCACCCTCTCGATATAGCTCTTTTGTGATAACTCAAGGATACCCCGAGAGTGATCTCGGTGTATCTGTATACCTAATACAAAAGAGGCGACTCCAAGATCTTTCATTTTGAAATTCATCGCAAGAAATCTCTTGGTGTCATGCAATAAGCCTATATCACTACTTGCCAGTAGTATGTCATCAACATAAAGCACTAGGAAGATAAACTTACTCCCACTGAACTTATGGTATACACAATCATCAACAGGATTCACCTCAAAGCCAAACGAGATGATTACCTCATGAAATTTGTGATACCATTGACGAGAAGCCTGCTTGAGACCATAGATGGACTTCTTGAGTTTGCAGACCATAGACTTTGGATCTCCCGATACAAAATTTTCTGGTTACACTATATATATTGTTTCATCAATGTCACCATTGAGAAACACTGTCTTAATGTCCATTTAATGAAGCTCAAGATCATAATGAGCCACAAGTGCCATAGTAATTCTAAAGGAGTCCTTCGAAGTAACTGGAGAGAAGGTCTCTTTAAAGTCAATGCCTTCCTTTTGAGTGAAGCCTTTAGCGACAAGACGTGCCTTATATCTCTCAACATTACCTTTCGAATCCTGTTTGGTCTTAAATATCTATTTGCAACCAATGGGCGTCGAACCTTCAAGCAATTTGACAAGATCCCAAACATCATTATCTCTCATATATTTCATCTCCTCATTCATGGCATCAATCCAGTTTTGAGAATTAGAACTTTGTTTGGCTTGTGTGAAGTTGATTGGATCATCTTCCACTGTCCCGATATCAAACTCATGTTCCTGAAGATATACGACATAGTCATCTAGAATCACACTTTTCCTTTCTCTAATGGACCTCCTTAAAGGCACTAATTCTTGAGGCTGTTGAGTTTGCTCTACAGGAGCATTTACCTTAACTAGGACAGGAACCTCCTGAATATTGTCTTGAACTGGAGCGATTGCATCTTGAACAATGATATTATCACGAACAAGATCCTGAGTGTCCTGATCATTGCCAATAGCAACCAAAGGAAGAGAAATGAATTCCTCTTCAAAAATAATGTCCCTAACCTTATCTTCCCTCTCAAACTCAATATCCTCAAGAAATTTGGCATTTTCCGTCTCAAAGAAAGACTTTAATGTGGGATCATAAAACTTATAGCATTTAGATCTTTTAGAATACACTACAAGGTAACAGTTTATCGTTCTTGAGTCCAATTTCTTTTCATTAGGCTTGTAAGGCCTTGCCTCAGTTGGACAATCCCAAATGTACAAATGACTTATACTGGGCTTTCACCCAGTTCAGAGTTCATAAGGATTTTTTGCTACTGGTTTACTTGGTATTCTATTAAGGATATATGTTGCAGTTTTGAGTGCATCTCCCCATAGTGAATTTGGTAAGGTGGAATGACTGATCATACTCCTTACCATATCCTTTAGTGTGCTATTGCGTCGTTCAGCAACACCATTCATGCTAGGCTTCCTAGGCATAGTGTATTATGGGACGATACCACACTTTTCTAAATACTTAGCAAAGGGCCCTAGACGTTGCTCATCTTATCCATCATACCAATCGTAGTACTCACACCATGGTCAGATTTGACAGCTTTAATTTTCTTATCAAGCTGATTTTCAACTTCAGCTTTATAAGCCTTAAATACGTCCAGTGATTGTGACTTCTTATAAATTAAGTATATATACCTATAGCGAGAATAATCGTCTATGAACGTGATAAAATACTGTTGTCCATTCCAAGAAACTGTAAGAAATAGACCACAGATGTCCGTATGTATCAGTTCTAAGACGCTAGAGCTCCTATTGGCACCTAACTTCTTAATGTTTTTCTGTTTCCCCTTTATACACTCAATGCAGACTTTAAAGTCTTCCAAATCAAGAGGACCAAGGATCCCATCAGACACAAGACGTTCAATTCTTTGTTTAGAAATGTATCTTAAGCGTCTGTGCCACAACATTGATGAGTTCTTATTAGTTAATTTTCGTTTTGTACCTCTTGAATTAACATGCAAAGTTTCATTAACGGAAGGTTGGGTATTTAACATATAAAGATTGTCAATAAGAATACCAGTACCAACAAAATTCGAATAAAGCATAAGACTAAATAAATTGTTTCCGAAAGAACAAGAAATTTGTCCAATACAGAAACTGAAACCAAATTCCGTCGGTTCTCCAATTTGGGCTATGGGTGTATTTTTATAAATATGTCCAATTCATGTAACTTATTTATAAAAATACCAACTTCTGTGTAGAATCATTATTTTATACAGTTTTATGAAACTAATTTCACAAATACCACCAACCAATTAATGTGCTTTATTGAGTTAGATAAGGGACCTAATGGATTCAAATAATCTAAGCAATTCAAAGTGCATTCAACATATATAATACAGAAAAAGAGAAGAAAAGAAGACCAAATGGTCCGGTTTATAAGCCAATAAAGGTGCTAAACTTAAATAAATAACATTTGTTAAGTAGAAGATTAATTAAAACTACTTATTTTTTCGAATCTTATGTATAGTACCCAAGACAAGTGGCAAGTGTTGAATGCGGATTCTACATATATAAATTTACGAGAGAAATCATTGAACAAGCCACTGTTAAATCATTTATAAAATTATCGACAATATTATTTCTTAATAGAAAGATGGTAACTTAAAGGTAAATATATATTGGAGGGGTATTACGGTAATTTTACATATCCAACTACGATATTGTATAAGGATTTTATATGTAGTATAGAATTTATGAGGTGGATCGATTAATCAAGGCTAGTTGACTAAATCTCTATAAAAAGTATGGCATTTAATTTAAGAGTACAGTATTAGGGCTATAGTAGAGTGTCCCCTTTAATAATAGTATTTATATAGATACCATAATAAGAGCTATTATATTTTTATCATACTATTGGAGCCTAGGTTATTTGTATCCATTAAGTCCCTTATCTAGCCCAACAAAGCTCATTACTTAGTTGGTAGTATTCGTGAAATTAGTTTCATAAATCTATGTAAAATAAAGATTCTACACAGAAGTTGGCATTTTTTTAAATAAGGTACATAAGTTGGAAATATTTATAAAAATACACCTAAAGTCTAAAATAGAGAACAAGTCCAATTCTAATTGGAATAGGATTAACAGCTTAGGCCCTATAGAAGTGGAGGGGGAAAGTCTCCTTCCAAGCTCATAAAATCTCATCCTTCCAACTTTGGAAGGATTGGAGAGAAATGAAGAAAAAAAAAAGAATTGACATATATATCTTCTAAAATAATTATTTAAATAATTATAAAATGGGTATTATAGTAATTTCATGAATAAATATTCTCTATCCTTCTTATTCTCTATCCTTCTTATTCTCTATCCTTCTTACCAAACAAAATAGGGGATTATCACTCTCCTCTCCCTCCTTCATATTCTCCATCCTTCCTACTCTTCATCCCTCCTACCAAACATAGTGCAAGGGTATGTCAATCCTCCATTATGTCCAAAATTATTATTTCATCTCTGACATATTCAGCGAGTGTCCGGTCGAGAGTTTACAAGAACGGTTGATCGAGTTGCCCAATTTTAGCCGTTTGTGTTATTTTTAGTTACTTTTTTTTTCTTTTGTTCTGTTTCCCTTTTCAAATATTTTGTATTTTTATTAGAATCTTGTACTCTTGAAATTTTTAGTGTCAGTTGATTAATGACAAACTATAAAGAATCTCTTTTTCTTCCAAATTATCGATATTTTTAGTGAATCAATAATTATTTAATGCTTATTTTTTGGTGTTCATGAGCGAATCAATATATGTATTATAGAATATTGTCTTTAATTTTTCGAAAGATTTTTCTCATTAGATGTTTGGCTACATCAATAATTAAGGTCTTTTTTCATGGTAGTAGTTCTAGAAAATTGTTTTTAGTTTTATAGCAGTTTTCTAGAACTGTTATTTAGCCTAAATACCTCAATAAACTAATTGCTCTTTAAGCTATTATAATTCAACATTTTTCCAATAATATTAATTATTTGTACAATTTTCATTGTTCAATTAATAAAATTTTTAATACTCAACTAATTATAAATTTAATTTATTTATTCAAGTACCAAGGTGTTACAATGCTGAAGTAGCCTGTGTCATACTCCCATAAAAAGCTTGAACAACCTTCAACAAAAGGGTACATGTATTCGAAACCGACACAAGTAGTTGGGTGGGGAATAGCTAGGGGCGCAAGATAACTCTATTTAAGAAACTCAACAAAGTAGCCTTGTAACTTTAGGAGAAGGAGCTCTGACATTGTGCTATTGAAGAATGAGCTGGTGACTCATAGCAGTTGCTTGGTTAAGGGAACCTACTAGAGTCATAGCGAAAGTGAGTCTTCATAGGACAATTGTCATGACTTATGGACCTGAACTTGGAGTGATCTATCTATGACGAAGATGACGCTTGGGTGAAAATAAGTTAAAGTCTGAACCGACTGATGTTGAAGAATCATCGGATAATATTCCAAAGCTTTCTTATGTTCTTCATTTCTTCTGTGGATAAGGCGTATGTTATAGAGTATATAACTTCGATCATACGGATCAATTTCTAGTCGCATAGCTTCATAACAAGCAATTAATAAAGGTAACAAGAAAAACTAAAGAGTATTACCACACTATGAAATGACATAGAACATGAAAAATGACAATTTAAGTCACCCGTGACTTAAAGGACATTAAAGAAATTAGAAAAAAAAAAAAAAAGATAAGACATCAAAAATACAAAAGGAGAGTTTTGCCCTTTTGGCTATCCAAGTCAACTAGTGGCTAGCCTTGGAATGCAAATTTGACAAACTTCAATGTCGAAAACCGCATTTTTTATATTAAAATTTTTCATCTTTCTATATCCAAAGTTCTTGTTAGAACTGGTAAATATGACTTTTATCCTTATCCTTATCGTGCTTTAAATTTTCGTTGTATTTCTATGTTTTGCACCCAAGGATTAGACCTATATATACATATATGTATTTTTTTTTCTCTTTTGTAGCATGAATATGAATACTTTGATTTGTCTTGTGCATAAATATTACTCTTCAAAACGAGAAAATATATTGGTTTGCTCCCCTGTTTCGAGAATATTGCATTTCTCCCGTTTTTCTCTATTATCCCCTGTTTTCCTCTGTTTTGTTGTCTCTTCCTTGCTTAAGTTGCGTCTTTTTATTATTATTATGATTGTCATTGTTATAATATAATTAGGAAAAAAAAAAACTGACTCCTTTGTTTTATTATAATTGTTCGTTTCCAAGATGTGATAAGATTTTAGGTTTCATTGTCATTGTTCGTTTCTATGCTAAGAAAACGACAGTATAACACAAATAACCAGAAAAACGATAATACATAATACGAATATCAATAGTGTACAAAACGACATGATAGAGTTAACCTTCAGACGACAGAAGATTTGAAAAGAACATCTAATCTGAAAAGGACTATGGCCCAGTTTAGTAGAGCTTTTTGAAAAGCTAAAATCACTTATTTTATAATTTTTTTGGTATAAATGTGTTTGGTAAAAACCCAAATAATTGATTTTGAGATAATTTAACCTAAAGCAGTAGCTAAAAGCTAAAGTTGGGCCAGTGTAGCTTCCGATTTTGGATTGTGCGGCAATCTCTCCTCATCTTTAATGAATATTTTAAAGTACCAAAAGTAACCTTTGATATTTATCAAAATACCAGGCAAATACCCCTATAGGCCCAAACCTAAAACGCGATCTGACTCTTCCCTTCGTCTTCTCCTTTACTTGTTGGATGGTGCACAGTGACTGGAATTTAGAAGCGGAATGGGGGAAAAAGGTGGTGCTGTAACTAATCAAGGACAAGAGCAGTCACTAGGTCACCTTGTCCAAGCGCTGTTCTCTGCCATCGATGTCGCTCTCCTCGTCTTCTCCGGTCGCCGCCGCCTCTACGAGTTCGGCATCGAGAATGAGTACGTTTCTCTCTCTCTCTCTCTCTCGCTCTCTAATATTTGTTCTGTTTGGCTCATCAATGATGCCTCTGAAGTTTCCGAATTGCTGAAGTTCAAAATTGAAGAGGTATTTTCAAGAGGTTACAAGAGTTATGCAAGGAAATGAGATATCATGCCATTTTTTTTATTTGGATTATTCAATAATTTAAGAAGAATATATGCTTAGTTCTTTTTTGGCTATGAATTTTATGGGTCTTCAATTTCTAGAACTGTATACTAGTTTGGTCATATGCTTCATCTTTTGGGCGCCTGTGATAGATTGGGTTAACAGATAGATTTTGGGAGCAAGTGGAATGCTGGTTAGTTTTGTTGTGTAAAGCAAATGATTAAGTAAGCTATAGCGGCAAAAATAACCAACTAATGATTGAATAGTTTTCTTTTGTGAACTCCCAGTTTTGGAAGTAAGAACTGTCTGATATCTCTCTTCCTAACAAGTGCCCGCATAATAGTGAATTGGAATTATAACACGGAAGAAAAAGTCTGTCTTCTTTCTCTTCTTTAACTTTAATTTCATAAACACTTCAATGATTCTCGTGTCTGCTCTATTTACTTTCTTGCTTCAGTGATCTGGTGCTTTAGCACTTAGGTATATATATTTTTGTTCTTTATCTTAAGCACTTGTGTGTGTATATTTTTCTTCATGGTCTTTTGATGCAATACTTCCAGTTCACCCTTGATCCTCCAGTTGTTAAATGCCTCTTCTTGAGTCTACTAAAAAAAATAAACAAGACATTTAAACCTAGTTGTGGTTTCCCTAAATAAGCAATTAGAATATCTTGTCAGGTCTGAAATTGTTAGAACAAAATCTAATAGTTCAAATAGTACGCTTCTTGTCTCTGTATGTAAGAGTGGTGTATTAAGTTTTGCTCTGTTAAAACTTGCTTTTTGTCCATTTCATTTCGGCATGACAAATTTGGCTCTTAACACAATTATATATGACATTTTGTAGCATATCTTCTGTATAAAATAACTTCCAGGCTCCAACACATTTCATGGTAATGACGATCCTTGCAAGCACTGATTTAGAGAATTGATGGTAATAAAGATCCTTGCAAGCACTGATTTCATGGCCATAATTAGTTGTGTAAGCTCTTTTTAGATATGAGAAGGCTAGAGAGGTGTGGGAAAAGAGTAATGTAGAGATCGATGATGATGTTGTCAATTTAAATGACTATAAACTGAGGTAATACAATCTATCTATGGGTGCAAAAGAAGATTTTATGTTAGTTCTTTTTAAAATGTGGATTATTTATTTTGTAAGGAACCATGTTATCCATGATGAGACAGATTATGGCTGCTACAATGAAGAGAATCTTTGGAGGCAGTCATGCTACTATTGTCAAGGCATCTGAAATGAAGCTTGTAGCACAAGTTGCATGCGGCTTGCATATGCAGATAAATAAGACCGAGTCTAGGGAGGAGCTAACCCCTCGAACAGTTGGCTTTGTTATCAATTGTATATTTTTCTCTTTGTTCATATCGATGCATGTATCAGTTACTTGTTTCAATTGGTTGTTTTCTATTAATAGACAATGTTACCTTCAGTGATTCTTTTGTTCTTCCTCTAACACATTGCTTTCAATTAGTGGTTTTTATTTATATGGAGTCATTGGTCTCTTCTGTTCTCATTTTTATTAAAGAAGGGGAAAATGTTTCATGAGTTACTTGCATATAAGAGTTTCTCTCTTTAGATTTTTTATGAGTTACATTTATTTGGTTAAGTATATTTGAAATTAGAAAATATTCACTAATATTGTAAATTTTTCATCTTCAGTATTTCAAAAAAATACATAAAATTTTACTAATCATTATGTTATTTCTGGAACTTATAAAAAGTAATAGATTCAATTGAGTTTATATTCGTATCAATCTTTTAAAAAATATTAATCTGCTTAATGTATATTAAAAAAAAAAAATCTATCAAGTATTAACTAACTTACTTAAAGGGGCTCTTTAAAAAAGTACATAGTTGTATAATTTGTCCATTTTGGTCATTTTATATTCCCATAGCAATTTAGCCATGCAGTTTACCAAACGCTCTAGTATAGCTTTTTTAAGTCACAGTACTTTATAATTTCAATTTACCAAACGCTCAACTACTTTACACTACAGCAGATTTTTCTCCCAGCACAGCCAAAACTGATTCTTTTAAAATCTACAGCTATACCAAACTGGCCCTATATATAACAAGAAATACAGGGACAAATTAAGTAAGAACCACTTCCAACTCGAAAAACTGCATTAAACTTCAATCATCATCACTTATAACAAAGATTCCAAATGACGGGGGGAACAAAAAAAAGAAAGAAAAGGAAATAAAAACTGTGCACAATGGCAAAATGTTTGGGTTACTAACAAGAAATTAACTAAAACACAAGATAATTAATGGAGTGAGCCATGCATAAGTCCAAGCAGAGCAGAAGTTGCAGATGTATGTAAACCTTATCAGTTATCAGCTGTAACTTCTCACCATCCTGTGCAGAGACAAATCACAAAAACACGGAAGAGAAGCCCCTTGCTTTGTCAATCCAGGTAAAGATATGCACAGTATATGCCCCAAATATAAATCAATAAATAATGGGACTACTAACTTAAGTGCTTCTTTGTTTGATAATCATTGGTCTTGTTTATGGGGAGAGTCTGCATCTTAAAAATAAAAATTTACTTCTGCAAAAGCTTCTACATACATAATATGATATTGATCATGATCAGTTTTGTAGCTTAGTTACTGAGATAATAATTTCAAATCAATAGTGTTATGTATGGCCAAGCGTTTGGTTAAACATGATTCTCTACTATTTGGAGAGGGACTGTTATGGCCTTTCTTTTTTCATCAACTTGATATTGTCTTCAACATTAAAAAATATCGTTTAATTATTAGTAGCACATTTTCTCGTAGAAGCTCTTGATCATAGTAAGACTACGCTTTTAATATAAATGTAGCTACCTCTCCATATTTTAGCTTCTTCAATCTCTTTTACAAGCACATGATCATCTCCATATATTTTAGCTACCTTTCCATAATTATTATGAACAAAGAACTTACATAGTTATTAGCAACAAGAAATAATATACTCTTTGCAACATTATCAAATACAAATAGGAGTTATTTCAAGAGACATGCATAAAAGCACGAACAAACTTATCACAAACACCAAGCGTGTCGTCAACTAACGTCTTCTTCGAATTCCACCATTTTGACGAGTATTTCGCTTTGATCCTTTCACAAAAAGATGCCATTGTTTTCCCCCGACTTTTTCTACTAGCCAAACAATTGCATTATCCGTAAGCACAATGTATCCAATTGAGATTCCAATTACCAGTCCACTTCCATATCCCATTATTACAACTTTCCAATCAATTCCATTCACACGATCCTCATCATTGCTTTCTTTTCGTGAGGTTGGAGAAGATGGTTGGGGCGCCGTGTCATCATTGCATGATTTAGAAATAGGAAATCCATATAAGCCCAAATTCCGACTATATGAATCATCTTTGAATGTGTTGAATTGTGGACCGCGAGGAATTGGTCCCTCTAATTTGTTCACGGAAAGGTTTAAAAATTGGAGTTGAATCAGATTTGCTGCCAATTGCCATGGAATCTCCCCTACAAGCTCGTTTGAAGAGAGATCTAACCATTCAAGATTGCTCAAATTTCCTAAGGATGGTGGAATATTGCCAGTTAGCATATTACGCGAAAAATTGAGCCCTTTGAGTGAATTGAGCTTACCAATCACCTTTGGGATCTCTCCTGTGAAGTTATTTCTTGAGAAGTCAATGACTATAAACATGATTTGGATTTTCTCCAACTTGAAGTAGAAGCCTTTGATTGCCAATTCCACCGAATGTTGATAATTTATGCCTGCTCCAAAGAACACATCCATGTATTGCAACTCATTTGTATGAGCATCCATCATGCCCACAAATTTCTCAAAATATTTTGTTGGCAAGAGACCCCTGAATTTATTGTTGGAGAGATCCATGATTCTCAGCTTTTGAAAGGGAAATCTTACCTTGGGATCACTTATTGGACCGTGAAATCTATTAGATCTCAAGACAAGAACTTGGAGCTCTGGAAGAGATTCCAACCAATGGGGGAACGAACCATTTATCTTGTTGTTTCCAATGTCGAAAAACTCCAAGTTTTTACAATTGCCCAAATCTTTGGGCAAGGACCCTTCCAATTGATTTCCATTAAGGTTCAGAACCCTCAGGGAGTTTCCTTCTGCAAAAGTTGGAGGAATGATGCCATGAAACTTATTCATTCGCAAATCTAGCACAGAGAGGAGATTGGTCGAATTTCCAATGCATGGAGGAATGTCCCCACTCAAACTGTTATTTGACAAATCAAGGAATTCTCGCAAACTGAGGCTGCAAATCATAGATGACATTTCCCCAACCAATTCATTGTTTGAGATTGTAAAGTCAACTGTGCCCGGTGGTGGAATTGGAAGATGACCCTGAAGACGGTTGGAATGGAGATGAACGTATTTTAGATTCTTCCATGGAATTATGCCCACATGCATTAAACAGTTATATGAAACATTTAGGAAACGCAATGAATCCTTCCCCACATTCCACAGCCAATTGGGAATATGCTTCCTTCAATTTGATTGTTGGAAAGGTTCAACTGTTCTAAATTTTCTAAACTTCTTAAGGAATACGGGAACTCACCTAGGCCACACGAAGACAAATCTAATGCGGAAATGGTATTGGGCAAAGTAAAATCAGTACTATTGATGGAAACTAATGACAAGCTATTATAAGAAAGACCAAGACGTTCTAGATTTTTCAACTTCGAAAACTGGTCTAATGGCATAACACCACTCAAGTTATTTGACGATAAAAGTAAAGATGAAAGATTCACTTGCTGAAAAATTGAGCTTGGAAAGAGGCCTTGTAGTTTGTTATAACCTAAATGAAACTTAATCAAAGAATCATATTGGAATTCGTGAATGTGACCAGTGAACTGGTTGCTCTGTAGATATAAATATTGCAAAGAAGGAAGAGAAAATAACCAGGAAGGTATTGTCCCATTAAGTTTGTTGGAATATAAATACAAGTCTCTCAAATTCAGTAGAAGGGAGCCTTCTAATTGACTTTTTGAGGAGACATGTGGAAACGAACTTTCTGTTGAGTTGCTACAAATTTCGGGAAGCTGGCCGATGAAATTACAGTTTGCAAGGTTTAAATAATCTAGTTGTTGCAGATTTGAAAAGAACGAGCATGGGATTTGAGTACCAAAATTGTTGGAAGAAAGGTCTAAGGAAGTGATTTGTGAGAAATTACCAAGTAGTCTAGGAGAAGATCCTCTGAACTTGCATCCACTGAGAGTCAACACGTCTAGATACTTCAGCTTTCTGGTTAGATAAGGTAGATCTATAAGGAATCCAGACCTAGAAAGATCCAACACTCTAAGTGGGCTACTCCAATTATATTGAGGAAATGAGCCATTGAGATCTACGTTCCCACTTAAATCGAGCTCCTGAAGGTTTGGTAGATTGAATATATGTTCTGGAAACTCTCCCTTCAATCCATTTTCACTAAGATATTCACGAAGATAAAGGGATGTCAAAGAAGTTGACAAATTCATGAAGGAGTTAGGTAAGACAGAGGACATGTTGACACCACTGAGAAACAATTCTTGGAGATTTGTTAGGTTTGCTACAATTCTTTTCCAGCTAGATGTCTCTAGTTTCACAACACTAGTATAATAAGATCTCAAATCAAGTGCAACCAAGTTGGACAAGTAAGACAATTCCAGAGAGACTTGGCCAGTGAAACCGGAGTTAGAAAGGTCAAGGTGAATCATATTCTGAAACCTACCAAACTGGGGCGCAATTTCGGAACCATAAAAATAATTACCGGAGAGATCAAGAGATTGGAGATGACCGAGTGAGAAGAGAGTGTTGTTGGAGTCAAGAATGCCTTGAAGCCCACTGCATTCAAGGTCAAGGCGGATGACGCGACCAGCGACCTCATCGCATGTGACTCCACTCCATGTGCAGCAATCCCTGCTCATATCCCAAGAAATTGTGCTATTAGGATTAGCAGCCGATCCACAAAAAGAGTAGCTATAATTTAGATTGGAAAAAGAGTTCCTGAACTGGAGCAAAGCAGAGCCCTCATGGGGATGGCACAATGGAGGAGGAGGAAGAGATGACAAAGAGTTTGATGGAGAAGGAACAATTAGGAAGAAGAGAAGGAGACAACAGAGCTATGAGAACGAACCCATCATTTTCTGGTAATCCGAGGCATTAATCTAAGTACATTAATATAAGACCTGCTACGTACTACTTTGTACTACTTGTCAACCAACGCGTGGTTTGGTTGAGAACAGAGGTAAAAGACCAAATACATATTGTCAAGTAATTAATTCCTGAAGAGAAAAATAAAAGAAAACGCGTCAAAAAAATTTTCAAAGCGAGACTTAAGAAAAATAATAATAATGCAAAGTGTTTAAGACTTTAACCTAAAATATGAAATTTATACAAATTAATAAGTCAAAGCCATAGTTAAAATAATGGGTAAAAAATTTAAACGACAAAAATGAGTTGGATTACTTTTTCTCCGAAAAAGAATGGTATATGGAAGGTTAAGATTCTAAATCAATACAAAGCCTAAAATATGAAATTTTCACAAATTAATAAGTTAAAATTATAGTTAAAATAATAAGTAATCTTAATTTAGTGATAAAAACAAGTTTAAAAGATTGGAAATACCTCTTTGGCCAGAAAATATGGTGCATTGGAGTACGGAGGCGCGGCTGGGCTTGGAGATAATATGAGTTGAGCAAGAGAGAGTAAAATGCTCTCTAGGATTCGCGATTTGGGGCCCTTATACAGGGCCTCTATCACGATGCTAAGCGCCGTGAAACTGTGCTTTCACGGCGCCTATAAAGTGTCGTGAAAGACATTCACCTATAACGGCGCTTATGTCTTTCACGGCGCTTTATAAGGGCCATGAAAGTCTAATTTCACGGTGCCTATAAAGTACCGTGAAAGCCCAGTTTCAGAGTACTTTATAAGCTCCGTGAAGGACATTCACCTACCACGGCGTTTGTTAGGCGCCGTGGTAGGTGAATGTCTTTTACGGCACCTTATAGGCACCGTGGTTGCTTATGCCTTTACCACGGCGCGTCCGTACACAGGCCGTGATAAAGGCTTTTTTTAGTAATGTAGGAAAAAAGTTCCAGTTTTCTGAAATTGTTTCGAAAGAAGCCTATGCCACATGCATGGTATTCAGCTTCAATATTTTAAACATAAATAAGAATTCAGCTTCAATATTTTAAACATAAATAAGAAATTATTTTGGTTTTAATGAAACTTTTTAGTGATCCTAAAAAGATATCCTATTGAAGTAATTGAATTGAAATCTATTTTTACTATGCATAAATGTAGGAACAGTGGTAAAACTTATATATTTATCCCAAACAATTAGTCGATCAAACATAACCCTATTGAAGTAATTGAATTGAAATCTATTTTTACTATGCATAAATGTAGGAACAGTGGTAAAAGTTATATATTTATCCCAAACAATTAGTCGATCAAACATATATATATTAAAAATTACGCATACGATTAATTATTACAACAATATTAGAGAGAAAATTACGCATACTATTAATTATTACAACAATATGACAGATAATATTAGTCAAAGACTTTTAGTTACAGCAACTAGTATGAGATAACTACTATCACCTGCTGCATATAAAATAATTCTAACTACTACATACATGTGGTTACAGAGCTACTACCTACATGTGGTTACAGAGAGAGAGTTTGCTGAGGAAAATGAATGAGAGAGAGAGATTTCTGAGGAACATGGATCATGTTTGCAGTACTAATGCAATAGGAATGTATCAATATGATCAAGATCAGTCTGATCATGTTATCTCAAGTATGGAAAGAAAAGAGATTAGCAATAAGATTGTTGAAGGGCCGTACTTGGTATGGGAAGATATAACAGTGGTGGCACCAAACAACAAAGCAAGAAAAGTGCTAAATGACCTAAGTGGATATACCCAACCCAGTCGGATTATGGCTCTCATGGGTCCTTCTGGTTCAGGAAAATTCACCCTGCTTGATGCATTTGCAGGTAATACTATTTCTCCCTTCTCTTGTGTATGCATGTATATATATATATATATTCCTCTTCCGAGTTTATATACTTTTTTTTTTTGGTTAAGTTCTATTGTCCATTTAAATTGGTTATTGATCAAGAGTTTTTCCGTAAGTACTACTTTAGCTAGCTAGCTAGCTCTGATCAGTACGAATTACAAAAAATAAAAGATTAGCAACCATAATGAAAATACCTTAAAAAACTTAACTATAACAAAATAACTATTAGAGAACTTACTTGATCATCGTTAAACTAATTTCCTCACGGAGAGGTAAGCCTAGAGGATCTAGAAACCATACATAATCTTTGAGAGGATAAATCACAAACAACAATTAATGTTCCGTACTCATAAAATTGATGATAAAGATTATTCATATATAATCTATTCGCCAGCATTCATTCCTTATCAATTCTAAGCACATTTTAGGGGAGGGGAAAAACTTAAACAAATTTTTGTTTGTAAAGAAGACCTTATATTGAGCAACTAACATAACAAACTAGATTATATTTATTTTTGTTTTGATATAGCCTCCTTTATTTCATATAAATAGTCAATCATACAAACGCATATCAACACAAATAATGAACTCAAAAATTCACACACAATTATAACATTATCATTATATCACCACAATATATGATTTTTCCTAACATATCTCCTCTAAATTAGACTTTCCCAATTGAAAATATAAAATCATTGAAAATGGTGACATAATCTAGGCCAAGAAATAATTGAGGCAACATAGCTCAAATTATTAATATATAAGCAAGAAGAGGAAAATGGATAAAGGTAAGGAAGCTGCAGTAGCTCCACCTGCTAAGACACAGAAGAAGCAAGATGAGTAAGGTTACTTCTTTTGCAGAAAGAGTGGACACCTGAAGAAGGAATGCGCTAAGTACAAAGCTTAGCGCGTTAAGAAGGGTAAGCTTCTCATTTATGTTTATTCTGAAGTTAATTTAACTTTTGTACCTAAGGACACTTGGTGGGTAGATTTGGGTGCTACTACTCACGTTAGTATTTCCATGCAGGGTTGCCTGTGGAGCCGGAAGTGAAGTAATGATGAAAGTGTTGGGATATTTGCCATAAAAAGTAGATTTCCAATTATACCCTTTGAGTATAAACAATTTTCTCTTATATGCAATTATGATATTTGCTAGATTAAACTATCTTAGTTAAATAGTTTATTTATCTAAAAAAAATTCCATGACTTTATTTGTATATAAAGAAACAAACATGATTAAGTGTTAATTATGGGGAGACTTGTTTCTTTATCTAAGTCTAAATGAACTAGTTCACAATTTGTAAATAAAGATGGAATACTTTATTTACTATAGGTCGTAGTGTTTATCTATCTTAATGGGAATGAGGTGTCTCAAATCATTGAAGTATGTGACTTCTGATAGAAACACTAATACAACATAAACAAGTTATGTGTATTGAACTGGACTAGGTAATATAAAGAATTGGAGTACCGTAACTCAATTCTTACATTACCACAAACTAGCTCTTAGCATATAGATCTTAATCCTTGATATTTGATTGGACTTGCTTTTATGGGTTGTAGTCTTTTGATTTGTTAAAGGACTAACCTCTATACAATTAGAGGTGAACTCTGGCATATTGGAGGTTATGGCTTATGAATTGATGGGAACATCAAATAGTTAAGGACACTATACATTAATGTCACTTTAGGTTCTTTCAAGATTCGTGGAATAATTAAATCTAAGATCTTAGTATTCACTTTGTGAATTGATTGATAATTTTGTCTAAATGGCCATTGAGAACAAAATTATCGACAATATCATTCCTTGATAGAAAGATGGTAACTTAAAAGTAAATAGGTGTTGGAGGGGTATTACGGTAATTTCACCTATCCAGCTACGGCATTGTATAGGGATTCCATGTATGGTATATAATACGCTAGATGGATCGATTAATCAAGGTTAATTGATTAAATCTCTATAAAAGGTATGACATCTAATTTAAGAGTACAGTATTGGACTTTAGTGGAGTATCCTCTTTAATAGTAATATTTATATAAATACCATAATAAGAGTTATTATGTATTTATCATACTTTTCCCCCTTAGAAAAGTCTCAAAGGAGCCAGTTTCATTTACTTGTATACCACGCACATTGGTAGTCAAGTTAGTACCTTCAAGCCTTACAGTTTTGGTTTTCTCTTCCTCCTGAACACAAATAGCTATTAACTCATTAATATTCCATTTGTCCTTTTGGGCGTTGTAAATGGTCTGTAGGTTCCCATACTGATTAGGAAGAGAAAGTAAAACTAAGGTCACAAGCAAATCCTCATAAATTTCTAACTTGAATTCCTTAAACTTGCCAGCCAAATGAGACATCTACATGATGTGCTCCCTTATATTTCTTTTGCCATTGTACCTCATTGATATGAGTTTTCCTAAGGTACTAATCATCTCACCCTTTTCATTCTTGAGATATAATTTCTCAATAACAGCAAGGAAATCCTTAGCATTTTCCTCGTCTGGCAAAGAGCCCCACATAGTTTCTAGAATAGAGCATTTCATGATCATGACACTCATATGATTGGACTTTTTCCAAAGCTCAAAGTTCTTTTTATCCTCAGTGGAACTTTCTTCCATAAGAACAGCGGGTTGGTCCTTTCTGAGTGTCAAGTTAAGATCCATACAACCTAGTATGATCATGACATTCTCTTTCCATGACTTAAAGTTTGTTCTCGTAAGCACAGGAATGGTACTCAAATTGGCAGAAAAAATAGTAGCAGAAACTGAACAGGGAATAAAATAAAACCGTAAATTAAACATGCTTACAACTTAAATGTCATATATAGGTATGCAATATAGTCATAAAATATGTAAATATGACATATATCACATAGTCACAAAAGGTGGGCTACCATCACAAGATACCTAGTGCAACATTAACAAGCCTTCCTTTGGGCCGACTCATTAACTTGCAAGTGGTACTCTCAAGCGTAATGAACAAACACTGACAGTAAATCCTGTAAAACAACAAACCTTCCTTTGGGCTGACTTATTGCTCACAGGGAAACCGAACAACCGTCACGTATTTACCATCACATGTGTGTTTATTGTCGTGCCAAATGATCACCTTCCTTTGGGCCGATAATCACCCGCATTAACAACAAACTCACGACATCTTCATATGTTAGTATAAATAAGACTACGCAATAGAGGTTACTTTGGTAACTTATTGCATTATCGAATTCATCCCAACATATAAGATAATTGGTATAATGAAAATTATCCAAAATGTCCGAGCCAAATAAGATTTTCACAAACATAAAACAAAAGCAAATGGGTTCATAACATTTATCAACTCTAAAATCCAAACAGAGTTTTCAACGGATAAATGTGGATCGTTACTTTGAATTAATTTTGAGATAATAAATTTTATTGGTCATATCTTGGATTGGATCCCCTTGAATTGAGTCGAAAACAACTCAATTCTACCCAAATAAAGACCAAAAAATTGAAATTGGGTCAAAAATTGACCCCTGTACCTGAGAGGTTTGCACTGCGGCGCTATCTTCATAGCGCCGCGGCGTTCCTTGTAGAGCGCCGCGATGCTCAGTCTTCTGGTTAAACCCAGAACATGAGCCCGCAGTGCAAGCACTGTAGTGCTGCATGTGTAGCACCGCGACACTTGCCAATCTGTCACATAGCGCCGCGGCGCTACAAGTATAGCGCCGCGGTGCTGGCCTGATTTTCTGGAAAAATTTTTCGATGCGAAAATCGTCCAAAATGGCACAATACCTCAAATCCACAATCTTAAGCCTTAATAAATATAATTAACGACCCCTAAAACCCAGAAATAAACCCTCATAATATCATAATATTCAACATATCATGAAAAATACAAATCATATATGAATAATCCAAAACCTAGAAAACCTAATAAGCATAGATTATCAAAACTACAGTCATGCATGATTACCCTAATCAATTTAACATGAAAACATGCTCTGATATGACTTGTTAGATGATATTATGATTGCAAATAAACCAAACAAAAATCCTAAATCATTCATGCTAAATTGATAGGTTAGGGTTTGTTGAATATACCTGAGTCCATGGCTAATCTATAGCAGATTAGAGATGAAGAGACTGAAGACGAAAGCGTGAATAAGAGAAGATGTTTGAGGATTTGATCTTCTGCAGCCTAAACCCTAATGTCACTCAGATGGAGTTCTCTGTAACTGATGGTGGGTTACAGAGAATTGAGCGTACGTGTAAATTTTGGCTGCAGGGACCATAACCCTAATAGGTTCTTTAAATAGTCCATGTTGGGTATCTATCAAACCCAACTAGGTGGCTAACAGGGCATCCACATTGGCATCCATACCTAATTGGATATTCTGACCTCTCTTTATTTAATCACTTATTGGGTCCTTGTAAAATAATATGGCCTAATACAATTGAATTGTATATGTGGCCCAACCTAGGAAATATAATTTCCTAACAATTGGAATATGTATAATGGACTCTTTAGTTGGGTCCCGTGGGTTGTAAAAATTGTTCATTGGTATTTTCCTTCAGTCATCTATTGTTTAATTTCTTCATTCTTATTTAAGAACTGGATTTTGTTGTTCTTGCAACGAAATTTAATTCATGAGGTTGCTTTTTTCAGTTCTGATTTTTATGCATAACCCATATGGCCTTATTATATGTAGTACTTTATTCTTTTGGTCTGAAGTTATTCTTCTTATCAAATATCACAACTTGATTTGGGATTAAATGACTTTATTCTACATCAACATTATTCTATATCAATAAATTTTCTTTTAGTTGAAGGAAATAAATATAAAGATTTGAATACATAAGATAGCTAATCTTAGCTGATTTATATTTTTGAATTATTTTT
>JXTC01000059.1:1012097-1031513 GCA_002914845.1 Trema orientale | reverse complement strand
TATTATGTGAAATTTTTGAGGCAAAATTTTTGAGAATTGAACTGAGTTGTATTTTGGTGATTTTTCTTTTAGGTTTTTTCTTTTGCTAGGGACTAGCAAAGTTTAAGTTTGGGGGTGTGATAACTCTATGAAAGTAGAGTTATTTATGTCTTTTTCTTAAATATTTTATGTCTTTTTCTTAAATATTTTGTGTGTTTTTGTGTAATTTTAGTTTAATTTAGGTTATTTATAGTTAATTTGATTTTTAGTATTTAGATATAATTTTTATTTAATTTTATTAGATTTTAGGTATTTAATTTAATTTATTTAATGTAGTTTAGGATAATTTAGTTTTATTTAATTAAATTCGGAATTTATTTAATTTTGATTATGATTTGTTATTTATTTATTTTATTTTATTTTGTTTTAATTTTATTGATTTAGGTTAAATGAAAAAGAAAAGAAAAAAAAATCGGAAAAACGAAGCCCAAAACGCGCGAGTGAGAGAAGAAAATCAGGCGTGATCTCGGCCGTCCATCTCGGTCAAAAGGAACCAGGCGGGCGCGTGCAGTACACGCTCGAGGACGGGCGCGTCTTGAGCCAGCCGACAGCTGGGGCCCACCGACGTCAGCACTGCAGCAGTCCACCAGGCCGTGTCTGATCTGGTGCTTCGGAAATCCCGTGCAACCGATTCTCCGTCCAACGAAAAGCCGCCACCTCAGCCTATTGACTTTGACTTTTGTTCCAGCGAATCACGTGCGATTTTCGTGCCGAGCTTACTTGTTTCGGCCGCATGGGATTATACCTCACTGCCCAGAAACTTGAATAATAACGGGGAAGAGAGAGAAAGGGAGAAAGGGAAAATGTGAGTAATTGACACATCACGTGACCAATCAGAAGCCGCCATCAGAGATGTGGGAACTTGCACAACACTCCAACCTCAGCTATAAATACCCTGAACGTGAGAGGAAAAAATACACACCAGTTTTGAGAGAGAAAACTCTGCTTTTTCTAGAGAGAGAGTGTGAGATGAGTGAGATGTCAGGCTAGTTTTTAGAGAGGCTAGAAAGATGATCTTAATTGTGTAATTTCTCTGTTTTCCAGCTTTGATTCCTGAGAGTGCTTCAACGCTCATAAATTTGGTTTGTTAAATTCTTCAATATTTTTATTTTTAATATATTATTTTCTAGTTTCTCATATAAATTTAGTCATGCTTTCTTTATGTGGTGATTTAAACTAGATTATAATTATATTTGTTTTATTAGTTGATCTTTTACTGCAGTATTGTCTCTGTGATATATTATCGATCTTAAATAACTAATAAGATAGATTATTTTGGTTTTAATTGGAAGAATTTCTCATATTGAATATTTTAGATTAATATTTGTTCTTAATTGTCATATTTTCCGGTTATGTGTTTGGGATGTGAAACATATAATTGAGTGATAAAAAGGAATCAAAGTTGGTAACAGTTAAGCGAGCAATTAAGTGAATCTTGAAGCCTTGTCTTCTCATATTGGTATTTTCATTTATTATTTTGTGATTATTTTAATTTATTGCTCAGTTTATTTTTATTTTCAGTTTTTCTTTCTATTTTTCGTTACCTTTTATTGTTGATTTACTTCTCTGTGGGATCGACACCTTAATCTATACTGCGATAGCCGCTAGTATATTTTGAACGTAGACATTGACCCACAAAATAAGCCATACCATTTTACCTTTAGGAGATTCAACCTCGATGTCGTGCCACAAAGTAAAAAAAAAAAGTAATAGAATCATTTGCTACAACTCTATTGAATTTTTATTATAAGCTAATTTTATATCCATTTGTAATATGCAGCGAGGATTGTGGAGTATACATTATCAAGCATTTAGAGTGTCTTCTTATTGCTCAGCCTATTGACTTAGTTGTAGATGACAAGATGAAATTTTTCAGATCGAAATTATGTATAGATTTATGGTATCATAATTTAGAACCTTGAATGATATTCTATATATTTGAAGCTAACTTTTTATATGAATTTATAAAATTAATAGTAATTATGCTCTTTGATTAAATGAAATTATTCAGTAGGTCAAAAAACTGTGTTTATCGCGCCTGTTACAGCAGTCATTGAATATTTCAATAAATTTCGATGCAATTTGATGCTTTTCGATTATATATTCGATGAATTTCTATTATAGCCATATTCCCTAGTATATTAAATGCATGTTGTTCGATGCATTTTGACACTATTTCGATGCCATTTCGATGGTAGTGAAAGCCCATCGTAAGATATCAAAATCCATCGAACATACTACTTCGATCTAATTTGATTCAATTCGATGCTCCTTCGATGCTTTTTCAACAAATTTCGATGCATTTTTTAGGCAAGATTAATGGTTTAGTTTCGATAATTTTCGATTACCTGTTTGATATAATTCGATGAAATTCGACGACTTTCAATATAGAATTTCGACCATTAACTAGACACAGCTAAATCATTGATGATTTTATGTAAATAAGAATTATTACCTACTAATAACATTACAACAAAAATAACAAACAATACCCTTGATGACAACAAGCATTACAACAAGTGTTTGAAAATGAAAGTACTACATACTTTATAGTGTACATCCAATCAAGTGTTTGAAAGAAATAAAAATATAATTTAGTAACACTACATTATGCTTTAATAACCATATTTACATATGAAGGGAATTCTTGCATGTTCGGGTAAAGCAATATACACCCCACTTTTATTTCTCGCCAGTAATCATAAGATAGATAAACTCATGACACTGATTAAGATGCTTCTCCACAAATTTCGTAGGCACATGCTGTACATGTGCACTCCACAAGCACAAATTGCTAGAGCATATGGGTGATTTGATCCTTACAGAACTTGACTATTAGTGAGTTGAACCAGAGGATATGGACTCGGATCATATAGCTGAACTTTGGTGTAATGATCTTTATTTTCATCTTTCGTTGTTTCAGGCACACATGATTACATTTGACTATACCTCTCAGTCACAATATTTGGACGACACCTTTTTATCATAGTTATAAAGGTGTACCGTACTGAATGGAGATAGAATACTCATCAAGCCAAAATTCGATATCGGCATCATTACTAAAGATTGTCGGTGGAAGTACAACATCATCCATATTGAAAAGAACTTTTAGTTCTAAATCAAAACGACTTTTATCAGCTCTAATAACCTCATATTAATAGTCCATAAGACTTGCGTAACTAATATTCTTTGAAACAGCTATCCTTACTCTTTTTCTATTAAAAAGGTAACAATCTTTTTCTTCAATACATTTCCAATTCCTATTGTACATCATTATGATATTGACATGTAAGAAATCAACAATAGGTAAAAAGATTAATTTAAGAGATAAATAAATAAAAATATGCCCGAAGAAAAAAAAACAACAAAAAAAACTGATCTTTTATTGAACTGGTATCGAATAACATCGAACAACATTTTCAATGCCAACTCGATGCCCTATTTTCCAGAAACTGCAAATTTCATCTTCGTCGAAATGTCATCAAAATACCATCGAAAAAAATCGAAATTCGATACTACATCGAATAATAATCAAATTGCCATCGAAATTCATTGAAATTTTCTGTTTTAAATTTTTCTAGAAAAAAAAAATTAAATTGTATCAAAATGCATCGAAAAATTTGATGAATGTCGCGGGTTTTCCCTCAAGCTAGAGTAATTTCTCGAAAAATGACCCAAATTCAATTTTTTTGACGCAAATCAACCTCAAAACACATAAAAATTCATACGTAAATTATTTTAAACAATACCAAAAACTTGTAAGCATAAAAATTACTTACCCATTTGAAGACTTCCTCTTTGTTCTTTAGGTTTACAATGCACCTTGTGGAGACTTCTCTTTATCTTTTTTTTTTTATGTCCAATACCTTTACATGAGTTTTTATAGCGTTGATTTAGCTTTTTTTTTTTAGAAAATTATAGAGTTGAGGGTTGAAGATTGAGAGGAAGCATGGAAGAAGAGAAAAGAAAGAAGAAGAAGAAAGAGTGAAATTTTTAGGTCTGAAGCAACTAAAAAAACGTGGAATATTTTGAGGGTAATTAAGTCATTTCAAGGGAGTGTAGTCATATTTTTTGAATAATTATTGGGGGAGTCATATACTTGTAAATAGCCCTTATTTGGAGCATATTTAATGAAATTTCTCATTCTAAATTAATAAACTAGGTCTCACATGGTCCACCTAAATTGTAACTATAATTATCTAATAAGCTATAGCATTACTCTTCTTAATTTGTTCGAGTATAGTTGGAATATGTATAATGGACTCTTTAGATGGGATGGGTTGCTGTAATTGTTACTTGGTATTTTTCTCAGTCATGCTTACTGGTTTTTTTCTATTCTTCAATTTGTCTCATTCTTATTTGATAATTGGTTTTTTTTGTTTTAGTGACGAAATTTAATTCATGAGGTTTGCTTTTTTCAGTTCTGATATTTTTGCACAGGATATATTTAGGGTTTTTTTCTAATTTTTTTCTCTTTTTTCTCTGTAACGTAGTGACCCTCTGGATTTTCTATTATATATTTGATTGAAGTTTTAACAAAAATTTTCCTCTTTTATCTGCAATATTAATTGGGAATAATGAAAATTTTGGCATACAGTTGTTACTTTTATGTCAATCATGCTCCATGGCAGTGTTCATTCTTATATAGTTAATAAATACCAATTAGAAGATAATTCGGACCCACCCAATAACGACCAAGTAGAAAATAATGTACCTTGATTCCTAAAAAATTAGCGTATCTAACTAGAAAACTAAGTCTTACTCGTTAGTGCAACCATTTCATTTTCTTCCACTTCTTACTCGTTAGTGCAACCATTTCATTTTCTTCCACTTCAAAGCTTGCTCAATTGAAGTAAATTGTTTTTCCTGAAATGCTATTTCTCTTACCTCCAAACAATCTATTGATCTTATTAAAAAATTTTAGCAATAAAAAATTTAAGTTTCTGATTATATCAAATAAAACTAAACTTTAAAATTCAATCGAATTGGGTCTAAAACAAACCATTTGATCAAAATTTGGTACGCGAAATAACCCATATGGACTTATTGTATTTAGTGTTTTACTTTAAAACTCAATCGAATTGATTCTAAAACAAACCAATTGATCAAAATTTGGTACGCGAAATAACCCATATGGACTTATTGTATTTAGTGTTTTATTCTTTTGGTGTGAAGTTATTCACGTTACCACACACCACAATTTGGGACTAAACGAGTTTTCATCTTTTAGTTGAATGAAATAAAAATAAAAATGATTAAAAAATATAAGATGACTTATCTTAGCTGTTTTTATATTTTTGAATCATTTTGTTTATTTTTTTATCTGTTTTTCATATATTCAACTAAAAACGCCAACTTTCTTAATATAGAACATCATCCCTTTTGTTTCAAATTTTAGTTTTTGGCAACTAGAATAGCATAGCATGACACTGTATAATGTATACCAAAAGCAAACTGGTCACTTGATTCATTTCGCATGCTAATTTTTATCAAATCATTGATATGCCCAATTTGATTGGATTTTATAATCCAATTTTTTATTTTTTTTATATTACCGGAAATTTCAAGATTTTTTTTGCTAAAATTAAAAAAATGCAAGGTTTATTCAAAGTATTAGAAGAATTCTAGCAAAAATCATGTTTTGCTTCCTCATCTTTTGCCTTATAGTTCTGTAAATCTGTTTGGTACTAGACACAGCAAGAAGATTGGCATCACTAGAATTCAAGATATAACCATAAACCTTTGGTGAAATCTCAACTGAAACTAAACAATGTTCCATCACCAAAGAAAATGGCTCAACTTCTTTGCTTGGGGATAAACAGAAATGTACACACACACACGCACATATATATATATATATATGTATATATATATATATGTATAGTCTCTTTATTCAAACCAGAAAATGGAGTCATACAAGACTAGTTGAGCTGAGACTCTTTTCACACCCATGCTGGTTTCTTCAAAGGAGTAACAACAGCCTTCACCTGCAAGTAGTTGTTAAGGCTGTAGATACCCTTTTCCCTGCCTATACCACTCATTTTGTACCCTCCAAAAGGAATTGCAGCGTCAAAAACATCAAAGCAGTTAACCCAAACAGTTCCAGCTCTCAACGCCCTTGTCAGGGTGTTGGCAGTGTCGATGTTCTTGGTGAAAACTCCAGCAGCTAGTCCGTATCGGGTTGTATTAGCCCTTCTTATTACTTCATCAATCTCCCTGAGAGATAACAAAATATGTTTAAGAGGAAATCTCAACTATCATTTTCGTTTATTGTGTGAATCCTATTCCCAAGAGGGTCTTGTTTTCGAAATAGAATCATCAAGTTTCTGTAACTTACTTGAATTTCAAGATTGATTGCACTGGTCCGAAGATCTCATCCTGTGCTATCAACATATCATCCTAATAGTTTGCAGGAGGAACAATCACGACAAGTCAAATTCTTTTTCCATGTGTGCTGCTTGAAGCTGTTATTGGAGTACTGGACAAAACATACCTGAACATTTGAGAAAACAGTGGGTTGGATGAAGTACCCTTTGGAGCCAAGTCTGTCACCTCCACATTCAAGGGTAGCATTGCTTTCAACACCAGATTTTATGTACCCCAGGACTTTCGCAAACTGCTCTGAGTCGATCTGCGAATTTTTACAAGGTTAAAATGAGGAATTGCTGAATTAGGTCAATGAATGGTTAATCAATTGTAGGAGAAAGTAAAACACTCCCACTTAAGAGTATCAAGGATAGTCAAAAAGTTGAAAAAACCATGACCTTTTCTCCGATCACTTTATAAAATCATATCCAAAATGAAAGAGGAGGTGAGTACCTGAGGCCCTTGTTCAATACCCTTTTTGAAAGGATCACCAACAGTACGATTCACAGCACGCGCCTTTGCTTTCTCTATGAATTCATCATAGATACGTTCATGCACATAAGTGCGAGACCCAGCACAACAACATTGTCCCTGGAAGGAGAGCCCAAATAGGTCAAACTGACATGTACAATGTACATAACCACATTTGAACGAACAAGCTTTGAGTACAAATGACGAACAAACCTGATTAAAGAACAAAGCAAAATGGGCAAGCTCCACGGCATGGTCAATGTCAGCATCCTCACATACTATGAAAGGAGATTTCCCTCCAAGCTCTAATGTCACTGGCTTTAGATTGCTTCTTGCAGCTAGTTCAAGAACAACCTTACCAGTATTTGTTGATCCAGTGAAAGCTAGCTGCAATTGCAAGTGACAATAAATTTAAGAAGATTACATGCCCAAATTAAGATCATCATCTCTCTCTCTCCCCTTTTTTTTTCAATTGACAGAATACATTCTTTTAGTAGCATAGAAAAGTAAACATTGTACTGAAGCATAGGCATACAAGCATTTATATCATGCTTGACCATTATAACAAAACAGTCAGAAAAAAAAAAAAAAACAAAAAACAAAAAAGGAGAGAGACTGGGAGATGGTTCCAAAAAGTATTAACAGCCATGTAAACAATCAGTTTGTTCAAGTATATACAAGTATTACATGTGACTTCTCCTAAAATACCTTGTCCACGTCCATATGGCTTGCAAGAGCTGCACCAGCAGTCGGTCCAAAACCAGAAACTATGTTCAAAACACCAGGAGGAAGGCCAGCCTGTTTCAGGGGATGGTAATTAGACCTTAGCTAAAAGAAAATAAACTAATATTTCGAACATTTTATAAGCCCAAATATAAAAAATAAGAACGAGACAAACAGGTTGAAACAAATATAAATAATCGGTCTTCTTTATGATCGTTAGTATATGACTTCGAAAACAAACTGAGTATTGACAAGGGAAATAGACATCATCATGTAAATGATGCAACCCATGCAAATAACAAGACCACCTTTTAAGGTTCATACGTTTAGATCATAAAATTTTATAATATTTACCAAAATGATGAGAGAAGAGACTAACTAAGCCTACCTCATGGAAAAGCTTTCCTACATAAAGAGCAGTCAAAGGTGTTTGCTCAGCAGTCTTTAGGACAATGGTGTTGCCACAAGCTAGAGCAGGTCCAACCTTCCAAGCAAACATGAGAAGGGGAAAGTTCCATGGAATTATCTGCCCTGCAACTCCAATTGGTTCATGCAACGTTTGAACATGATAATTTCCATCGGCCGGAACAGTTAGTCCGTGGATTTTGTCAGCCCAACCTGGAAAATATCAGGAAAGAATATCATTGACCGGAAAAAAAATAAAATAAAATAATAAAATAAAAAGCAGAAAACAAATCAATTTTCACTCTTTGAGTGATTACTCTCACCAGCATAGTAGCGAAACAGGCGCGCTAGCATTGGTATCTCAGCTTTTGCAGCCTGTTCATAAGGTTTCCCATTATCCCATGTCTCAAGAGCTGCAATCTCATCGTTGTGCTTCTCGACTAAATCAGCAAACCGCAGCAAAATCCGTGATCTTTCCTGATGGTCAACACATTTGGTAAAAGAAAATTTAGTATTAAGCATTAACATCAAGATGGTAACCTCATAAACAAAAAAAAGCACAAGACAAGAACATAGTACGGTCTAGAATTATTGATACTAATCACCAAATGGAGGAAAGTTCTTACATAAGCAGACATCTTTGGCCATGGTCCCTCATCAAATGCCTCGCGTGCAGCAGCTACTGCTAGGTTTATGTCTTCAGCATCACCCTCTGCAACATGAGCTATCACTTCTCCAGTACGAGGATCATATGTTGGAAACGTTTTCCCTGACACCAATTGTATATGAATTTCAATATTAGCTCCATTTCACCATCTCATGGTTTAACAAGTCCATTCCTTCTGTAATTGTTATTTTTAATTGAAAAAAAAAAAAAACAAACCCATGTAGAAAAATGAAAATGGAACAACTTCAATTCTAGAGTACATATATAAATATATATGTGTGTGTATATATATATATCAAAGGAAAGAGAATAACCTGAGGCAGCATCTACGAAGTGCCCATTAATGATGTTTTTGGTATAAGTTATTTCAACAGGTGGAGTGATTAATTCTTCGGCTGCTGCGGCTGTGCTGAACCTGGTTATACTGTTTCCACTGACTGAACTACCTGAAGATCACATTTATTTATTTGTTTTGGGAATAAAAGAGGTATATTAATTACTAAAAGCTAATGGGAAGGAGCATAATAAATTGAATCATGGTTCTTTTTGCATACATCGAACTGGGTATATTCTATTATCATCCCTAGTGGGTCATTCTATTTACACCATCAAAACAAGATAAGCGAAACCCATCATTCAAAACAAACGGTTCAGCCAGAGAGAGAGAGAGAGAGAGAGAGAGTAAAGATACTTTTACGTATCTGTTTGGCTGCCGAGAAAGCTCCGATGTAAAAAGAAACTAATAAAAAAGAAAACCTTCCAGTATTAACAAAAAAAAGATAACCATTTCTAACAATTTGAAGAAGACAAAGATGGGTTATAAAAATCAACTTGTAAGGCATAGAAAGACTGACAAAATTTGATTCAATGAGAAAAATAGAGCAACAACTCCAAAAACTGACCAAAACCCAGACACAATCGGATTCAGGAAAACCAAATGAACAAAAATGGATTATGGGAAAGAATCTTCATCATCATCGCCAGAAAACGAAACGTGACCAAAAAAAAAAAGGTGAAAAGGTGAGGTTTTTACCAAGAGAACGAAGCAGAGAAAGAGAGCCCAAAGGAGGAGAAAGAGAAAGAGAGCGAGAAAGAACCGAGGAAAGTCTCCGAGCAGCCATGGCCTTAGAGAGAGACAAGGAAAAGCTCAAAAGCTTGAAAAGCCTATCCACTGTCCCTGTGTAAACACAGAACGGGAAAAAAAAGAAAAACAAAAACAGAGTGCCCTGTTCTACAATTTTTCAGCACCAAAAAAAAAAAAAAAAGAACAGTTTTTCCTATTATCTCTATCTATATACACGTAATTAAATACTTATTTTATTATTATATAATGGACACCAATTCAATAAATATTTTTTTTTTACTTATGTATAGATATTAATATAGTCAATAAAAATTTATTATACATTTTTTTATATTAAAAAATAAAAAAGAGAAAAATATTATTACTAACGTATTTTTTTTATACACGTCATTATAACTGTTAAATTATTATTAGATAATAAATTAATAGTTTGAAAAAAAAATACCAACACATACCTACTAAATTGGCAGCCTTGTATAAATAGTGATTTATGTATGTGTAAGCTTTCTGTTTTCACTTTTTTCCACCACCAATGGGAGTGATGCATGCCTTTTTTGACCCCACTTCAGAAATTAGAGCCAACAAACAAACAAAATAAGGAAAATGAAAGTATTTGGAGGGCTATTTATTTATTTATATACCAAACCAAAGGTTTTTCTTTTTTTTTTTTTTTTGTGAGAATATACCAAACCAAAGTTGAATAGTCGGAGTTTTAGTTATTGAATAGTCGACTATTTATTGATTTATAATAAGTGAGTAATAATAAGTGAGTATTAGTTATTGAATAGTCGTTTCAAAGCTGTAATTTTCATCAGTGCCAAAAAAAAAAAAAAAAAGCTGTAATTTTCATGCAACCAATAAAATTCAACCGAAGGCTATTAATGAAAAAGATTTTGAACATTAAATAAATAAATTCATATATTACGATAATCACAGCGAATGGATGAAAAGTTAGTAGGTTATAGATAGATGCTTATATCTATATACGTTACCTTTCTCATGAACACCATAACAGAGCTAAAATATATTTTCCGATAAATAAATAGATTTTTTAAAAAAAACATAAATAAATAGATTTTTTTTTTTGAGTGGATAAATAAATAGATTGTTGCTATGCCTTTTATTGTTATCCCTAATAGGCGGCAACTCTTAATCTATATTTGGTAATTTTGTTAATTTTGTAATGACTATAAAGCTACAATTATAGTTTTTTTGGTATATATACGGAGAATATTATTGAATAATTTGGATGAATTTTTTGTATATGTCTAATATGATTTTTGTTTTCCTTTTTTCTGTAGAATAATAACGGTTTCAGTATTTCATAGATATTATTGTTTGAAATGGTGTTCGAAAACACAAATTACTAGTAAGTGTGCTTTTAATCGTGGATTGAAGTGAGCTAATATACATGGGATCATATTGATTGAAGCATACTGCAATCGTCAACATTTAATCAGAATCTGAAATACGTTGAAAGATGAAAAAGAAGTTGGTAAATTTTGTTTTTTCTTTTTTTTCTTTTTTTCACCTAGTGCAAGTTGATTGTTTGTCGTGGGTCAAATGTAGTTGTTATATTGCAAAATGAAACAAAAATTGTTATGCACTTATGCTAAGCTAAACAAGAATTAGGTACAAGTAAGGTGAAGTAAGTCGTGGGTTAATTAGTACATCTTACCTAACTAAAAGAACAGTTCACTGGTAGGATCAATTAAGTATTTGATTCAGAAGTGCATAAAAGAAGAAAGATGTAAATTCAATAGTTTTTTCTTTTTCTTTTTTTTTTTTGAATCAAACTAAAATTTGGGCTGATTATTTATTTGACTATTTTTTGACCCAAATATGATCAAGCTCAAAAATTTATAGTTAAATGTCTAACTTAGTTAATGATAAAAATAAAAATATAACATATTTTACAACTGAAATTTTAAAAGAAATGGACACTTAGCTATAACTTTTAAAACAGTAACATCTAATTAAACTAATTTAAAAAATTGATCATCCATCTATTTTTCCTCCTAAAATTTTACTCACCAAATTAAATAGTTCAATGTAATAACTCACTTAATAAAAAAATCGAATTACAAATAAATCATTGCAATATATGAATAGTCGATAAAAATAATTGTATTATACCAACAATTAAGAAGGAAATAAAAGTCCAACAAAAAGTAAAACTAGAGTTTATGAAATGTGTCTCTTCTCTTTTCAAAATCACACTCCACCACCGAAGTTGATTCTTCTACTTGATACCATAATGGATTGCAAAAATCGACCTAGACCGCATAAAATTTTCCCGATATCACCGCATAAAATTTATTTGTTTTTTAAAGGGCCATATTAAGAGTTAATATAATCCGTGTAACATAGAGCCCCCCACACTAGCACAAATTTACTTACGCGTGTTATAGGAGATATGATTTGGATTAACTCTGGCCCTCGTTTTATTTTATATATTGATTAAATTAATCTCTTAGTGAAAACTATTTTTTACGTAAATGAATTAGAAAAAGAGGGAGAGCTTATATACATCTACATTTATTTTATTAATTTAAAAAAAAAATCTTCTAGCAGGGTAGTTAATTTATAATGGAGAATTATGACACTCCTTAAAATAAAGAAATGAAGTGTTAGCGAAGAAAATATAATTTTTATTATCTTATAATAAATAAATAAATAAATCAATCAATCAATGGTATTATTTCTGCTAAAGGATAGTAAAACGTTGAAGTCATATGCATGGTTTATTGTTTTTTCCCGGAAATGTCACATGCATGATTATCCATTTATCCTTAATGATGTAAAATTCCAATAAGTGGGCCAGGACGACCATTGCTCGATTGCATTAAACGTAAAAGCTTTGACACAATTCCATTCTCTGGCCTTTTCACAAAAAAAAATAAAAATAAAAAAACATAAAAAAGAACCTCCATTCTCTCGGAATCAACGGTGTTTAATTGGATCACATGCTTTGTGTTTGGGGTTATAAAAGTCAATAGATCCCATCAGCTAATCTAAAATATATCTAGTGGGATAGGTACCAAAATACGACATAATTCATAATTGAGGATGGCCCTCATCTTCTTTCTCATCTTTGTCTTTTACTCATATTTAAAAGAATATATAATTACGTAATAAAATGGTAAACCGTTTATTTGGAAAAAAAAAAAAAAAGTGTATTGGCAGACAATTTGAGTCATGTGTCCATTAAAATTAATAAAAATTCAGGAAGTTTAAGCAACTATGATTTTATAAAATAAATAAATAATTTTGAGCCTCAAAATTTTGAGATCTACATATATTTCAGGATATTTTGTGCCTAAAAAAGCCAACGATCGGTCACAAAATTCATGGACCAACAGCAAAAAGATTTTGAGAAGAAAAGTCCGAATTTTCAAAATTTTCTTTCTTGTTTTGTTTTGGTTTTTCGACTTCGTCATTGTCTGTTGTTGACAATTCCCTATGACAGTGAAGGCAGTCAACAAACTCCAATTGTACTACGAATTTTAAAATTGGTAGATTATTTCTTGCGCATGCTACGTCGATCAATTTTTCCCAAATTTAGGATATAAGCATATAGCTTACGTAAACCCCAGTATCAAAATTGCAAAAGTACCATAAAATATGACTTCTTTTTGTTCTGGTCTATGGAATGTCATTTTTTGTACCAATATAATAAAAGAAATGTACATATGACATTGTATTTTATCTTTTTTTTTTTTAATACCAAACTTCATGTATTTTTAGAAATATGAGAGGTGGAGAGAGTTTTCGGAATTTTTCTTAAGGCATGATCAAATAAGAGCGTTTTTTATCTTGAGGGCAGAGCTAGAAAGTTTTTCTAATAGGGGCGTGACTTAATTAAGATAAAATTTAATTGGTAAAATAGTAATCCAAAAAGTATCTAAAATATTGCACTGTTAATTGTTATGTTAAACACATTATTATTTTTGCACATATGCTCCTCGAATTCGGTCTCAAACATTATCACAATATTTCATATTATATTTCATATGGAGTTCTTCGTCCATTGTATTGTATATAGGAAGTTGTGCAAAATCAGTCTCAACACCACTTGATTTTGGTTTATAATCATTTTTCCTATAGCAAATTGAGAATTATCTCACAATAATTCTTCCCTAATTAAAGTCAACAGAATTAAAAGAAAATATTGATCAAATAAGCGTGAAAGCAAATGGAAGAAAGAGATAATTTGGAAATACCTTATTCTCATCATCAATGATCACACATATTTTCTCTAAACTTCTTTCCGTAAGTAGTGTCTCTAATTTTTTTTTTTTTTTTTTGAGGGAAGTAGTATCTCGAAGTTGATGGAGATAATTCTAATTGTTATTTGTGGGCGAAAATTATACAAATTGATTCTATCTCATATTGTTAGATTAGAATTTGTATGATTAACTTCATCTCACATTTGAAAAAAAAAAAACAAAGAAAGAAAGAAAAGAAAAGACAACAATTCGAGCACAATTTTTTTTTTTAAAAAAGAAGAATAATTATAGAGATTTCTATGAAGAAAAATTATGAGAGTACATGGGATGCATGAAGGAAAGACTGGTAGTATAACATACGTGAGACTAAAATTGATGGATTGATGGCGTTTACAAAATGATTATTTTAGGAATTATAAATGGTTGTGTATAATAATAAGTAAATATATTTGAATTTTTGACTGGTTAATTTAATTCAAAAGTACCTTAATATTTCTTTTGAATGTCATCATAATAATCCCTTTTGAAATATTAGTTGAGGGAAAAAAAAAAAAGAAAAGAAATTGGACTATGAGACGTGGCACTATCCAAAATTAAAGAGATTAAACCCAAGACTGTTTATATGTAATATCAATGAAAGTGTATTTGTAAGTTTTTAATTTTTATTTTTCATTTTGGTGGGGGCAAGATTTTAAAAAAAAATTTTATTCTCTATCATTTTTTTTTCTCTCTGTTTTTGAGAGAGCGGAGATTTTCACTCTCGACTCTCCAAGGTTGGAGGAAAGTGATTACCATTTACCATCATACTTACTACGCACGCAGAACACAATTTGTAAAAGATAAATATATTTTTCAATCAGAGTAAGCGTGACATTTATTTAGATTTGATTTTCATTACACATACTTGTAATTTAATGATCTATCAAATTTATCCCTTTCTTATCGATGACTTAGGTTAATTAATAAGAAATGTCCAAATTAATCTTAAAATGAAGAGTAGTTATAGACTTGTTTAAAAATTGTCTATACTAGTTTTCAAATAATGACCATAGCCATATATAGCAATCCATGAATCTTAACATAAAATAAAATACATTATAAGCTTAAATCTACCATTCACCAGTGATAATTTCGTCATTTTCTATTATTTTTTCCAAGTTTAGCTGACATGGAGGTAGGGCTGGCAATTTTCTACACGACACGACGATACGACTCGAAAACGACACGAAATAAACGGGTTTGGGTGACCCATTTAATTTTCGTGTCAATTTCGGGTTGACACGTGTAACACGTATAATAAACGGGTGGGTTTCGGGTCAACCCGCTTAACCCGAAAATGACCCGTGTAACCCGTTTAATTAAACGTGTCGTTTTCGTGTCATTTTCGTGTCGTGTCAACACGACACTAATACGACACATTTATTAATATTTTAATATATTAAACGTGATTTTAATTAATTCTAAGCATATTTATAGGAGTAAAATTAAATTAAGTAGTTATAATCGTGTTAAATTAGAATAATCGTGTCAATTTTAAATAATCGTGTCAAACGGGTCATAATATGACACATGACACGTTTATTAAACGGGTTACACGTGTCGTGTCGTGTTACACGTGTATTAATCGTGTCGTGTTCGGGTTTAAATTTTTGACACGTTTATTAATCGTGTCGTGTTCGGGTTGGGTGTTATCGTGTCGTGTCATAATCGTGTCGACCCGAACACGACACGATAACACGAATTGCCAGCCCTACATGGAGGGATGGATTTAAGAAATAGTTAAATTACAAGGCTCTATATCCTTCACCCACATTCAGCACAGGTGTTTTGTCCAATATGATATTTTCCCCAATGTATTAATAGGATCGAGTTTATTTGGCAAGACGTCATTGAATGGATGAAGTATAATTTACTATTCATTTGCTATATTAGTTGGTATCAAAACGTTGATAAGTTCCCTTCAAAAAAAATAATAATAATAATAAATAGGGGGGGCCCTATTCCTTTCAATATTGAAAAATAAGTCCAGTGTTCCAGTTAAAAAGAACAAAAACAAAAAAAAAACAAAAAAAAAAGGCTCCAGAGCACCATTCATGATTCAACAAAAATCAGCAAATGGGCCGTGAATTCGACCCACCAAATCCGAAGAACAGAGCCACTTGGGCTGCTTATAGTGGCTGTGGATTCGATCCACCATGTATTGGGTACTTATGGACCCCCCATTCTCCTTCTCTACACAAGTGCAAGAAGGTTGAAGTTTCATAAATTAAAGAGGAAATTATGGAATACACGAGGTTTTTTAAAAAAATCTCAAATATATGGTACCTCACTTTTTAACATTTATCATACGGTGTTTTATTGAAAATTACCACTTAATTTTGTTTCCCCTTTCTTCCTCTGCTCTTGCTCAGATCTATCCTTTTCTGTTGCTTATATCTAAGGAGCGCGATTTTTACCTCTTCACTCTTGTCATCGGCTACCTCGCCTTCTCTCCCTCATTACCAGTGACCTCATCTTTTTCACTTTCATTACCGGTGATCTCGTCAGTTCTATTTTCATTGCCAGTGAGATCTAGATCGACGACCCATATAGATTATATTAAATCTGTCATCGCTTGAGTTGCTTCGAGAGAAGCCTATGCCGTTGTCAATGTCGAATTGAGGTAGACCTACTATTGTCGTCGTCTTCGGAGGACCCTCAGACTCACGTTATCGTATTTGGAGGACCTTGAGACTCACATCGTCGTCTCGACAGAGAATAATTCCTTGATGAGAGTGATTCTCATTTGATGGGTTTTGGTTGATATACCTATTAAATCTATGAAATTTGCTTTGTTCATGGTCCTGATCTTTTATGGCTTTTGATTGGTAACATAAAGTATCTATCAGAGCTTTGAATTATAAATGTTGCCATTGATAGATTTATATAACTCATAAGTTCTTTGACACGTGAATTTTGAGATTTTTTTTCTCATTATTAATATAAGGATGCCTTTCATTTTAATTGGTTATATTTGTTCAAATAAGATGCTTCATTGTCTTTATAGTGGTTTTAAATTTCTACGTTGCATAACGACATTCGTCGTGTTTATTTGTATTAAGATACAATTGAAAAAAAAATGAAAGATGTCAAAAGAACTGATGTAACCAAAAAGAGAGATAAATCTTTTCTGTTGTACATTTTATTTTACTGGTTTTTTGTGATAAGTAGTATAGTTGTAAAGTGTTTTATTTTAGTACTGTGGGAGCTTTATGGAAGATGATTCCAATAATGGTGATAACTTCAAATTCTAATTGAATTGGTATAACTTAATGTATAGATATAAGGAGAATGAGTACAAGGAAATCGGCAATGTGATTTAATTGCTGGGTTATTTTGCTTTCGTTTTTATTTATCCCTTTTTTTATTTCTCTGTTACCTGTATATTATTATCAGGTAAGGTAAATTAGCTAATTATGGATTATGATACCCTTTAGTAACTTTATGTATTCTTTTTATACTCAATTATAGTAGTATCCTATTATTTTAGATCTATGTGTGCTTATGTTTTGCTTTGATCTATTGATTCAATTCTTATGAGTTTGGCTACGACGTGAGTGTAAGAGTTGGTCATTCTTTTGTAATTATAAATAGGGAGTGGTTGTTTGATTTGATTAGTCTCTAGAGTGTTAGTACTGTGTGTAATACCTACTCAAATTAAGATTTTATAAATGGTATGGAAAGCAACTTTGGCTATAGTTTCAGTGAAAAGTAGATGTGTCATATTTTATTTTAGTTCGTTTCTATTTTAGTTTATTAAAACTGGTAACGAAATTTATTATTAGTAACTAGTTACCAATTTTTTAATTAGTAACTATTGTGACCAGTCTGGAAACCAATAATTAGTGACATACTGGGGATTGTTAATTAGATAGGTTGCTCATTATTAGCAACCAACCGCTAGTCTCAGTAACTCATAATGAACTACTAACTAGTAATCAAATTAGTAACTGGTAACCATAAAAGTTACTGGTTACCAGATTTGTGTATGGTAAACAATAATTATAGAAATCAGTAATCGAATTGATCACTGGTAATTGGAGTCATAGGTTACTAGTTATTAGTTTCTAATTATCGAACTAGTGATTGGTTACTAGTTAGTTGTTACTAGTATCCATTACGGTAACTATATTGACAACTGGTAACTATTAACTAGTTACCCACCTGGAAACCAATAACTAGTAACATGAGAGAGATTGTTAATTAGATTGGTTACTGGCAACTAGTAATTAGTCAATAGTCTGGAAACTAATAACTAGTAACCTACAAGGGACTAATAACCAGTAACCAAATTAGTAACCAGACTAGTTGTCTGTAACTAGAGCAAGTAGTAATCAGTAACCAGTAATCAATAACTAAAAAGTATTTTTTTTTTTTAAAAAAAAAAGGAGTATCAAATAAAGTAACCAATAAATAGATTTGTAACTAACTAACAGTTTGTAAACCAGTACAAGATTGATTATTAGTAAATAGATTTGTAACCAGTATCTAATAACCTGCCTAGAAACCAGTAACCCATTTTATGATTGGTATTCAATCTTGTGTTTTCAAAATCATAATCAGGTAGATGGATGATGGTGATTGACAAACATTGAATTTTCTTTTTTTCAATTGTACAAATGAATTCTAATGTTATTTACTGATGCAAAGACTAGTTATTAATTACCAGTCTATTGATTGTTGTTGTAATTAGTAACCATTCACTAGTAACTAGTCATTAGTCTTTATAACCAACCATCAATTTGATAACCAATAACTAGTAACCAGTTATCAATCTTTATAATTAACCACTTAAAAAAACCAGTAACTAGTAACCAATTTCATTCTTTGTAACTAGCCACTAATATGGAAACCAATAACTAGATTGGTATTGTATGGAATCCCGAAACTAATAATTGGTAACCAGAGTGGTTACTGATAGCTCTTATTTGGAATTTGTAATTATTCTGGTCATTGGTAACCGGTAAACAGTCACTAATCTAAGTGGCTACCAGTATAGAAACTAGTAGCTAGATTGATTATTAGTAATCAGTATTGATAACCGGTAACTTGTCACCAGTTCAAGTGGCCACCAGTCTAGAAACCAGTAACCTAAATGGTTCTTATGGTTTACCAAGTATTTATTATTTACGGAGATAAATAAAAAATATTTATTATGGTCACTAGTAACCGTAAAAAGCCATTAGTCTAAGTAGCTACTAGTCTAGAAACTAGTAGCTAGATTAGTTACTAGTAATCAGTATTGGTAACCGGTAACTTGTCACCAATTTAAGTGGCCACTAGTCTGGAAACCAATAACCTAAATGGTTACCATAGTTTACCAAGTACTTATTATTTATTGAGATAATTAAAACTATTTACTCCAGTCACTAGTAACTTGTAAAAAGTCACCA